>JAHRBU010000039.1:0-216698 GCA_019677095.1 Aureobasidium sp. SLJ-2021a
CCCTAACCCTAACCCTAACCCTAACCCTAACCCTAACCCTAACCCTAACCCTAACCCTAACCCTAACCCTAACCCTAACCCTAACCCTAACCCTAACCCTAACCCTAACCCTAACCCTAACCCTTATGAAACCACCCATCTCAACCTCCCCTAACCTTTCCCTTACCCTTCTTTGCCCTTCTCTTGCATCTCTTACCATTCGACCTACATCAACATTAACCACACTTTCCTTTCCCTTCTCTAAACCATCAATCTCTTTAAACACCCTTTTTCTTCCCACCCTTTCACCCTTTTCATCATTACCCTAACTCTCCTTATCACTTCCATCCGAACTCTCCTTACCACTCTTATCCGAACTCTCCTTACTACTCTCCTCTCCTCCCACTTCTTCCTCTTCCTCTACACCTACACCAACCTTACTACTTCCTATCATCCCTACACTAATCTCATTATCCCCTACCATTTCTATGCCCACTTTATCTTTATCAACTAACCCTACACCTTCCTCTCCTTGTCCATCACTTTCCTCACTCTCTTCACTTTCTTCATCCTCTTCATTACTACTTCTATTAATCTCTTCCTCTTTATCTACATTCCCCCTATTACTACCACCCTCTCCTACACTAATCTCATTCTTATACATCTCTCCTCCACTCATTCCATCCTTATCACCTCTTTCTAACCTACCATTTCCTCCTACTACCTCCTTAAACATCTCTCTATCTTCCTTATCCTTCTCTTTATTAACTATAACGTCCATCCTACCATCTAAACACTCTATAAACCTATCTCTTTCCATTACATCCTTTCTACCCCTTACCTTCTAACAAACAAAACATAACTCCTCTTTTCCGTCTATATACCTACCTTTCCTTACATTTCCATCATTTACCTAATCTAAAACACTTCTTATATACACTTTACCACTTAAAAACCTCTTACCCTCTATTACCTCATCCTTTCTACTCTTCCTCTATACCAAATTCTTATACTCTCCCTTTAAAACCTAACACTCCCTAATCCTTCTATCTCTTCTACACCTCCTAGACTCCTATATATAGTTGATAAACCCCTAACTTATCTTCTAATGAATTACCATCCTACAATTAAGATAATTCACCCCTATCCCTAACGCCGTCGTTCTAACAATTATATTACTGTCCCTATTCCTCCACTCCTCTAAAATCATCTTCTTTTCCTTCTCACTTCTAACATCCGCATAATACACTAACCATCTATACTTCTTCCTAATCTCCTTATAAACCTCTACACCTCTACTAAACACTAAAATCTTCGCACCTCTTCTAAACCTTTCTCTTCCTCTTTTTACTAACTCTTCTAACCGCCGGTCCTTCTTACTCCTACTCTTCTACTTTAATATACCATATCTTAACTTATGTCTTACCGTGTCATCTCTTACTATAACCAAATCATTTCTCCTTAACCCTATTACCTCTAACTAACCCTCCATCTTTTTTTCGGGAAGTGAACTAGTTAAAAACAATACACTAACCTCCCTCTTTAACACGTCCCTTAAATTTAACATCCTAACCCTCTAACTATTAAAAACATCTAACATATAATGACACTCGTTAATCACTACCCTATCTAACCTTCCCATTACCTCTAAATCATCTAAAAACTCCCTAAACTCCCTTCCATTTACACCCTCGGGTGAAATCATAACTACCTTTACCTTAAACATTACCCTTCTTCTTCTACTTCTTAAATCTTCATCCTTATCATTCTATACTAAACACCCTAAACCTATGTCATTATAATCTCTCTTTACACCATCTATTAAAGATATTAATGGCACGATGACAACCGTTACACCCTTACCTCCTCCTACAAAACACGGCATCATCTATATTAAACTCTTCCTACGTCCGGTACCGACAATCACTAAAATCTTCTTAACCCCCTTACTTATCACCTTTTTTAATACCACCTCTTATTTTCTACGTAACCTTACATCACTATTACTATCACTATTACTACTACCACTTAACATCTCCTTCGCTGCCATATCTAGATCCACTTTTCTTAACCTCCTTATCCTCTCCCTTCTTCCTATTAAACCCTCCATTCTTTTTACCTCTAAAATCTTACTCTTCCTCCCTACCCCTCTACTCGCATTCTCCCTTCCCTTTAACTTTCCATTTCTTCCTATCTCTTTACCCCTACTCTTTAATCCTAACACTATATGCTAGTCCTTACTTACCTTCCTATACATCTTTCTCTTATCCTCCCTACTAAACTAAAACTTAAGATTACTCCTAGCATACGCATTTAACTCTACCCTCCTCGAATGGGCGAGCTATTTTAATCTATACTCCTCTACTTTATTATCCATCTCTATACCATTTCCTAAATCTAACTTACCATTATCTATCTTCTTTAACATCTTTCTAACCCCTATGTCCCTCGCGTTTCTCCTATAAAATGCGACATACGCGTCCCTCTATACACTTAATCCTATATCCTGTCCTATCCTCTTCTTACTCTCCCTTCGAAACACTATACTAAACCTCCTTCCATTCTAATATCTATCGACCTTAACATACCTTACCCTCTTCTTTCTACTCTTTCCCCCCGCTACTCTCCCTAAACCTACATCCTCTAAATCACTCTTATTATCCTCGTTCTCACTCCTATTAAACATGATCTCCTCCTCCTAAACCTTTCTTATCCCTCCACTTTCATCCTACCTATCCTTATCTTCCCTATTACCCGTCCTTTTATTCTTACTATCTTTATTACTATCTCCATTATTACTTCCGCCTCCTAAATTAACCTTACCACTCTACCTAACACTCTCCTATACCTAGCTAAACGTCTTCTCGGGCTGCAACTCCTATATAAACTTACTAATCCTCTTTATCCTTCTTACTCTTATCTATACTAACTTAACAAACGGACACACTAGCTACAAATACTACACCATTAATCTTCCTACCCTCTCTAGTAGAAACCTTATTACCGTACTTCCCCTCGTACTCTTACTTAAACCCTTTACGTATCCTACTACTAAACTTACCATTCTATCATCTATAAACACATTTCTTATCGTCGTCTCTCTATTTCTCCTCCTTACACTTAACACCTTATTCGCCCTACCTAGTCTACTACCTATTAGATAAACCAAAATTAAAAGACACTCCTTCTAATACTTTAACTTCCTTCTAAACTTACCCTACTTCCTACGATCGAAATCCT
Organism: Aureobasidium sp. SLJ-2021a; assembly: GCA_019677095.1. Lineage (NCBI taxonomy): Eukaryota > Fungi > Ascomycota > Dothideomycetes > Dothideales > Saccotheciaceae > Aureobasidium > Aureobasidium sp. SLJ-2021a. Next base: position 3,220 of record JAHRBU010000039.1, read on the forward strand.
ACTCTTCCTTCCTATTAATAATCTTCCTTATTATAAAAACGTCCCTTAACCTCTTCTCTCTTATTACTCTTCTTAATAACTAACCTTCTCTACCGTCCCTTATTACACCATTTCCTCCTACATTTCTCTTATCGACTACGAACGAATAACTAATACTCTTCTTCCTCTAATTATCTACTAACAGATTTATGTCTACTATTAACTATTCTCTCTCTAACTCCTACCTCTTTCCTCTAACAAATAACAATTCATCCTTTATCTTCTCTTCTAACTCTCCTAACAAATCCTACACTATACCCTTTACTACATCCATCCTTAAACGCACACTCTTTTTAAACAACCCGACTACGCCTCCATCCTAATCCACTAACTACTAGATCTTACTCTACTAACTCTTTTCCCTTATCTTTATCGCCTTTCTATAACTTATCTAACCCATTAACAACTCTATTACCCTTACCTTTCTACTCATCGCTTCTACCTTACTAAATAACAACATCTTCGCCTATTCGTTTAATCTCTCTACTAAACTCTCTACCTCTAACTTAACCTGTTCTTCCGACATCCCCCTTCCTACTACTAATAGATTAACCTCCTTCTTTCTCTTTAACTAACAATTATACAACATAAACAACTTTCTAACCGTTAATACGGCCGCATACACCTATATATAACCATCTACCTCTTTCTAACCACTACTCTTTAAATTTAAGCCTAAACACGCTAGCCTACATACGAAAACACTTCTTCTACTATCACCTCTTGACTTAACACCTATTATTACTACCTAAAACTCTAATAGACGACATTCTAACTCTCTACCAACTCTTTTTACCTCTTTATCCCCCTAAATACTACTTACTCCCCTACTAACCCTTACCTTCTTCTTTTCCCTCTACATCTCGATTAACTCTTTTCCCTTTATCTCTATCGCCGACAACGCTTCTCTCTTACTTAAACCTAAGACAAAACCCGGCCTACCCTTAAACATACCACCTTCCTCCTTACCTCTTAACTTACCCTTCTACATCCTCTAGACAAACCTTAATAACATCCTCTACACCTTTACATACTAATCTAACGTCGACACTATATGTCTAACATACATCGGCCTTCTACCATCCTTACTACTAAATTCTCTCCTATTTAACAACAATAAATACTATCTCTCTATGTCCGGACTCCTTACGACCACTATTACATTCCTTACTAACCTGCCTACGAACGCCTTACATACCTCTAAAACCTTCTCACCTTTCTTACCATCCTCTACCTCTCTATTATTAACACCCCTTAACTAAACCTTTACACTCTCACTCTTTATACCCCTTAATACATCCTTCTAACCTAACATCTTTAACTAATTGTCCATATTAACTCTTCCGATCTCTCTATCTACCCGACCTTCCTTTAACATTTTCTAATTCTTATTCTTCTTCTCTAATATTAACCTTTCTAACCTTCCACTCTATCTTTCTTTAACCTCCTCCTCTTCTTCTTCTTCTTCCTCTTCTTCCTCTTCTTCCTCTTCTTTCCTGTCTTTCTCTTCTACTCTACTCCTTACCTCGAATCCTACATTCTAACTGCTTAACTTAAAAAACCTCTAGAATTTCACACCTCCCCTCTAAAATCTCTCTTTTATTACATTCTTCTTTATCCTTCCCTTTTTTATACCGTTTACCTAACCGTGTACCTTCTTTCCGTGCTCTTTTATTATACGCTTACTTCTACTAATATAATTATACACCCTTACTCTATCTCCTCTACTTACTTCCTAATAACAAACATACCTATCCGAAAAAACCTCTAACCCTTTAATACCTAAACTCTCTTTCCCTAGATACCTTACATCTCCTACACGCGTGGCTAACCCCTCTAACCCTATCATCTATCGTTCGATCTCCTCGATCCTCTTTCCCTTTATACCCACATGTTTTTTTCCGTCCCTAAAATGTCCCTTTACTACACCGGGCGCGACGTAATAACTACATAACACGTATAACACTACACTAAACTCCCTCTAAAACCTTAACTCTCCATTCTCTACCACCCTACTACTCTCTACCCTCCTAACCTCTCTTTCATTCACATTTCCCTGCATTCTCTTTAATCTTTTCTTTCCGTATCTTATTTGCCTAGAATAAATAGATCCTACCCCCTTATTTCCAAAAACAAATAAACGGATCGCTCGCCCTCTACACCTCTACCCCTATACTCGCGTCTTCGGACTTGCCCTAAACCACCTAAACTACTACACTTTCGGACCTACATCGAACGGCGACCGTACGAGATGTAGAAAATCTAAAGAAGCCATTTTTTTCGCAGCGGCGTAATTGACAATATACATTATCCGAGACGGTAAGAAATCGTAACGCTCCGATACGGATCCTAACCCCCTCCCGCAAATAGATCGTACCCCCTCTAGATTCCCCCCTCACTAAAGATTAAATGGATCCTAGTAGGATCCCGTCATCTCTATAGGGTCAGAATTTAGTAAAGAACTATCTAAACTCCTAGTTCTTTTAATAAAGGGTAAGAAGGTTATTCTAGGCATTATAGGCGCGGTTCTAGTCTTTAAAAGCTCTTTCGAGAACTTATAGTCCTTCTTTATAATCCTTAAGGGTATAAATACCGTTATAGATATAAGGTTAAATATATAAATAGGCGCGGCCCTTAAGACGACTCGATAGGTAGGTAAGATAGGACTAAGTAGTAGGGAAGCGATCGTAGTTAATGCTTATTTTTTCTCTAATCTTAGAGGTAAAGATGTCGAATTAGGAGCGATCTCCCTAAAACTTTTTAGGGTTAGGTATCTTTTTAGAACGGCTAATTAAAGACTTAGGAGTAGGAGAAGTAAGCGTAGGCATTCGACTATAAAGTACTATATTATCCTTAACATTAGGAGTTATAGGATCTAAGGTAGTAGGGGTATTAACCGTAGATAAGGTAGCTTTAATAGCTTTAGCTTCTAAATAGCGGGCCTAGGCTTTATTCTCGAGAGCGTTTTCTATTTAAGTAATAGTACGGACCTTATTTATAGAAGCGCGTTTAAGTTTTTCGCGAACCTTCTTAAGTTTAGAGGACTAGTATACTTATATAGTCTAAATAGACTCTTTTTCGCGGCGGGTCTAGTCGAGTTCCTAGTAGGTCTAGCTAAGTTCGTAGGTAAGGAAGGCGTTCTCCTAGTATAGTAATATATTTTTAGATTCCTAGGAGTTAGCGAAGTAATAGACATTAGTTAGGAACTTATACTATAGGTTAGGATAGTCGTAGACGTATTAGATAAAAACCTCGAGGTTATCTAGGAGGATAGAAGGCGTTAAGCGTAAGGTTATTATAGAGTAGTTAGCGCGATAGGCGTACTATATAGGTATATAAGGTCTATATAATATTAAGGAGGCAAAGTCGGGAATAGGTAATAATATATAGATATAGGTCTAAGCTATATAACGAGACGTAGATAAGAAGATAAAGAGGTAATAGGGTAGTAGTAGCGAAGGCTTATAACTAGCCTTAGCGGTTATTACGTAATAGCTAGCTATAGCTAGCTAGTAGCCGGCTAAGGATAGGGTTACCCTAGCTAGCGGCTAGCTAAGGGTAGGGTTATAGGGGTCTTAGTATTAAACTATAATATAATACTTCTTTCTCCTTCTAACCTAAAATAAAATCTAGCCTTCCCTTAAATAAAACACCTTTATCTTTACTTTCTATTATACCCTTTTATATCCTCTAGATAAACCTTAATAACATCTTCTATACCTTTATATACTACTCTAATATAGATACTATCTATCTAATATATATTAGCTTTCTATTATGTTTTCTACTAGCCTCTCTTCTATTTAAAATCTTTAAATACTATTGTTCTATATCTAAACTTCTTATAACTACTATTATATTCCTTACTAATCTTCTAATAAACGCCTTATATACTACTAACCCTTCTTCCTTAATATCCTCTAACTATAACTTTACTTTTTCTATCTTTATACCCTTTAATATATCCTTCTAACGTAACATCTTTAGCTAATTGTCTATATCTACTCTTCTAATCTTACTATTAACTCTTCTATTCTTTAACATCTCCTAATTTTTATTCTTCTTTTCTAATATTAACTTTTCTAAACTCTTACTCTATTCTTTACCTTTACTAACTCCCTCTTCTTCTTCTTCTTCTCTTTCTTCTCTTTTTCTAATAATATCTCTTCTTACTTTAAACGCTACATTCTAATTATTTAAACGAAAAAATCGCTAGAAATTTATACTACTTCTCTAAAAAATCTTCCTCTCTTTACCATTTTTTCTCCTTCCTTTCTTCTAACTATTTACCTAACTATAGACTTTCCTCCTATGTTCCTATATTACTCTTTTACTACTACCTATAAATCTATAATTATAAGTTATCTTATCTCCTTCTCCTTCTCCTTCTCTTTCTCTAACTAGCTAATAATAAATATAACTACCTATAAATACCTCTATCTCTTTAATACCTAAACTTTTACTATCTAGATATCTTATATCTTCTATATATATCGCTAACCTCTCTAAACCTATTATCTACTCCTTAATCTCCTTAATCTTCTTTCCTCTAATACCCTTATATACCTTTCTATTACGAAGATGTCCCTTTATAACATATAGCGTAATATAATAACTATACCTAATATATAACATAACTCTAAACTTACTTAAAAACTTTAACTCTACCCTTTTTTTCCTTTCCTTTTCTTTATCTATATTACTTCTTTTAATGCGTTTTATTTCTTTAAATTCTTTTCTTCTTATGTTTATTTAATCTTCTACTCTTATTCTTAAACTTTAAACCTCTCTAATATAAGAAAAAACTAATAATCCTTAACACTCTACTCTCTCCCCCCCCTTAACAAAATTATAACCTCGGCTATAAATGGATTATACCCCTACCCCCCCCCTAATCTATTTTCTTTACCTTAAAAACAAATGGATCCTACCCCCTATCTATTTTCTTTACTCTAAAATAAATCGATTATACCCTCTACTCTATTTTTAATCTCTAAATTTCTCCTAACCTACTTCCTATAAAATTTTATATATTAATTAAACACTAAACCAAAATATAATCTTCTTAACACTTATCTTAAACTAATAAACTTTACTACTCGAACCTTAACTACTAAAATTTTACTAACGCCAATATTACCTAATATATAATATATAACATATAACACACTTTATATAATACACTTTACATAACATACTTTATATAACATATAATACACTTTATATAACACACTTTATATAATATATAACCTATAACATATAATATATAATATAGAACATATAATATAGAACATATAATATAGAACATATAATATATATACTAGCTATCTAGATAGATACTATAGACTATAGACTATAGATTATATAGTTTATATAGATATATATAATAGTTTTTAGATCTATCTCTTATAAACCTCTTACTTTCCTAAAACTCTACTAATAACTAACACTATTACTTCTTCTTACCTTTTAATACTAGAAAAACATCTCTACTACTCTCTCTTCCTTCCTATTATAATACGATAGAATAATAGTCGCTCTAGGCTTTATAATTAACTAAAACCTCTTACTACACTAAAACTCTACGGCCGTCTCCCCTATACTTTCTTATAACTATTACTACGAATACTTCGAATACTCCCTCCTATATATAACTATAACTAAATAAGATATAAGAAATCTAAATAAGCCATTTTTTTCGTAGTGCGGTAATTACTAACGTTCTACTTCCACTTCTAAAATCTATCGAGCTAACTAATACGGATTAGACCCCCCATTTCTAAATGGATCGGACCCCCCTAGAATTTCTGCCCCCTACATAAAATCAAATGGATCGGGCCCCGACCCGATACTTTATGGAAGGTTAGGAGATGAGGAAAAAGAAGACAATAAAACACTATAAACACATAAACACTCTTGAAACATAGGATCATTACATATCGCCTACTCTACTAACTACTTATAACTCATGGATCACGAAGATTCTTTCGCGTTGGGCATGGCGCGGTCAAATAATTCTGCATCAAGAGCATCTTGTTGTCATGCCGAGAGCGAGTCTCGATGCATTGAAGCAGTTGCGGTGAGGACTCGCGGTCGGCGATAACGGCGGTGGATAGTGTGTAAGGACATGCAGAAACGGGCAGTTTTCGGAAGATAAAAGCAACAACTGAACATTTGCCGTCTTGCCCAAGGCGATGGGGCAGATGCGATGGGGTCAGTAAAGCTCAAACTCCAAAACATCCTTCCTGCTATCTTCGACAAATAAAGGCAGCGCATGAGGCACTGTTTGACGAGAACAGCTCAAAGCGCTTCCCACTATCGCTGCCTTGAGAGGAAACTAAATGGGACACTTACAATGACACAGGTATGACATTCCGGAAGAATTCTACCTGTCGCAACATTCCTTGTTCTCTGATTGTCAGCTTTTGTCATCGTTTGGCCATATTGCGATGAAAGGTGTTCCAATCCTTGAACACCATCACCAGTTCGGGAAGCTGGAAAGAGAAATGGGGGCTTTCCATGTTATCATTTTGCTGGAATACTCATGCATTACAAGCATCCATATATTGATAGAATGCCGTCATTATTAGCAACACGTCTCAATACCCATATATTTCCTTTGATCTTGCACAAGTATCATCATCGTAAACCAAGCTTGACAACATGAGATTTGCATCGTTCTGCTTGAAGAAAAACTTATTGGTTGGAAACTCTGCAATCTCGTCATCATCATTGTCCTCATCCCCAATCTCGTCATCCACGTAGACAAGAAGCAACCCCTTTTCATCAAGGTTTTCTGCAGTGACGACAACAAACGCAGTCGGGTACCATTCGAGATTTTGTGCCCCGAATTGTGAGTCTCTTTGGCCTGGCGCTACTTTGTTTAGAGCGGCATGAGCCTCGAGGATGTCGGTAAGGCGATTATGCAATGGAGAGGGAGCTAGGCGGACGAGGTGGGTGCCCTCATTTCCCTGTCCATTATATCATTCTGCATCAAGGCCTGCTGCAATCTTTTTCAAGCGCTCTTCGCTCGTTTCGATGATAGAGTAAAGTGCAAACGATGCGTTGGACCAATCGTAGTCACCATATCCCGCCAGTCGAGGGAATGTTGAAGGTAACGTGAAGTCTGGCGAAGGTGACATGCTGTTGAACTTGATAGGAAGTATGATAACCTGCTTGCTGATGGGAGGTTGATGGGGCAAGAAAAAGTGCGAATGTCAAATAGATAAAAAGCATCAGAGGCTTTCACCCGACGCTGACGTACTACAGAGCACTCTGACGTACGATATGCGAGCTTGCGCCGTACATGTTGCAGAGATCCTGATCCGAACTGCACCTGCTTCACTCGAGCCTCACCACCGTACTTCTATGCCAAGATACTCCACAGCACCAGTACTTCGTACGGCTGAGTGACATCGTTGCGGACGTGGGTCCCCCAATGATGGGTCAACACAATTCTCATATGATTACCACGGTGTAGGGTAGGCTTCTTCCGGACTCCATGAACCGCGACAAGTTAGTGGACACTTACCATGTGCACGCAGCTGCCTAAATCTACGCTCATTTCGCTTGGTCTATAGCTATGTGCTACGCTTATGTCATGGCAAGAACCCATGGAACAGAGTGCACGATATCAAAGATCGCCCGCGGAGGGCACAATCTGGGGTGCCGAAATCGTGCAGAAATCTCATCATGATCTTGCTAGAGTGAAGTGGTTACTGACGGCTTCCTTAAGATGGCTCCATATGACTGAGTCAGCGACTTGGCTGGTCATCTGATTATAGCTTGTTGTTAGAAAGGAACGATCTATTCTATTTCTTGACAACCACGTTCTCGACCTCCAACGCGGCAGGCTGCACAAGGCTTTGTCGATGAATGGATCCATACCGAGATCACATCCGTTCCGGACGCACCTTGGGTAGTATCGGCTGACTATGATCTATCAGATACGCCGAGTTCAACAGTAGACTGGATCCATCGCTGGTATTCGGGGCTCTGTGCAAATGCTTCATCGTAAGGTCGAACTCGAGGAGAAGTGGAGGTAGCCCGAGGAACAAAATTTGTCACTTAGGAGTTGGGGTTCCAATCAGATTGAGTTTTGGTGTGTGTAGGAGGGTGTGGGCTACGAAGTCTAGACTGATATTGATGTTAATGCTCCTAGTATGGACGAGCATTGTACGGTGGCTAAGGTTGTGACGGATAGCTAGGGTTAAATCCAGTGTAACGGCGGGAAGAAGGTGTATTAACACAAAGTCTGGGAAGCCACTCGAACTCAATAGCGGATGTATAAGATATTATTGCAGACGATAATTAGATATGCTACGACGGAAGTCAGAGACATAGTTGTAAAAAGGTGGTCATCTTGACCGTTTGATTGATCAGTTTTGCGCCACAAGACTCGAGTAAGTAGAAGGCACCCGAGAATTTATTGGAGGAGCTAATACCAATCCAGAGACACCCGCCAGTGTATTTGCTATTTTACTTTTATATCTTTAAGATCTGCCAGAGGAAGACATAGCGTTGCTTTTGAGACGAACACAAGTATCCTGATTTCCAAGCTCCAAAGCCCAAAGCCCATAGCTCAGATTGTCACTCTGTTACTCTTCCTAGTCTCCTCGACGTAACCCATCTTGCGTCCAGTGACCCATAACTGGATCTGAGTGGAGTTTCTGGTGTTGCTAGGTCTGTACCGCACGACCTCACCCTGCGTGACATTAAACAAGGTGCAGCCAGACGTCTCGCTCGATCTGTTGTCAACGACCCAACGTGCCACCAGCTTCATGCCTGGATCCCACCGACCTACAGTGCCTACAACATCTCCAGCAATCTTGATGGTAGGGTCTGATTGCCGTGCCAGTGCAGCCTGATGACCTCCGCGACCAATGACCTCGGTCCAGATATTTCCGCGCATTGAGCTCAAAGTCAGGTTGGCATGGAGTGGTGTCTTGCCAGTGGGAGCATGATCGTCGACCCATCTTTTTACAAGCTCAAGGTAATCCCAAACGTCCATGCCTCGGTAGACACCACCATGTGTCTTTTCCGGAAGAATGGATACCGTGGCCCAATCTGGACCACCCAGTGCCTCAACGCGCTTCTTGAATTCAGCGACACCCTCGTTCAAGAAATAGTCGTCCCATGTGCCCACAGAGATGTGAACACGACCACGCAAGACTTCGCCCAAGCGCAAGGAGCTATTCCAGTTGGTCACAATATGATGAGCCAAGTCCATTGATTTCCAATATTCCACGGCTTCGGGGTAGATTTCCCCAGTGACTTTGTTCCAGGGCTCCAGAGGATAGCCATTGAGACCTTGAACTCCAAAGACAGCGTTCCAGATGTCCCACTGTAAAGACGAGCGTGTAGAGGTGCCGAAAGTCAGTTCCCAATGATTCTCCGTAGCAGTACTGGCCAGGATGTGCTGTGTACCGTTCATGAATTCTCGGATTGAAGGTATGTCGCTGCCATTGGGGTATTTGTACGCGTTCGCACCGTCGTACAATGGTATCGCTTGATGTTTGTGGAAGTCCAAAGAGTCTGGGTAGGAAGAAAAGCAAGCGCCGAAAAGATCAGGTCTGAATATCAAGCTGGCAGCAGATTCCCAACCTCCAGTCGAGCCACCGTCCTGGATGCGGGCGTAGGGCTGAGGTATCGTGTTGAAATGGGCTTCGATGTACGGGATCAGCTCTTCGTTGATCGCATCACCATAAGGACCAAGATTTGCTGTGTTGACGGCGTATGAATCATCGTAATATGGTGTCTCGTGACGGAAAGCAACAAGGATCATCTTTGGGGTTTCACGACTTGTCTTGTTGGCAGAGCCGGGAATTTTACCCGAGTCCCATGCCTCCTTGAAGCTGGCCCTTGTCGAGTAAGAGTCTGGACCGTTCCCTCCATCCCAATGATTTTGTGAGTATATGACCGGGTATCGACTGGCGTTATCATGGGGGTTGTAGCCGTGAGGAAGCAGAATGTTTGCACCTAGAAACATGTCGCGGCCCCAAAAACTGCTGAGTTTCTTGCTTCGAATCTTGACGTGCTTGAGATACTGTGTGTCTTCGTAATTGCCTTGGAAACAGCCGCCAACCTCGTGACCTTGGAAGTCAGGGAATGGTACAGTGTTGTTCAAGAGCATGTTGACAGTTTGTCCCTTGCCAGTGATCTCAATGTCAATAACATCAGAAGCCATGTCGCCAGTTCCAGAGACTGGGGGACTTCCATCACCGCAAGGGAACTTCAGTTTCACGACAGATCCATCGCTTCGTCGGGCGATATCATATTTCTTCAAGAAAGCTTGAGCTCGGTAGGTGCCAGCTGGTATGTCGTCCAAACTCTCGAGCGGCCAGCCGAAGACTCCTGTGTCGGTGTTCTGCCGAGTACCACCTGAAAGCTTGATTCTGTTGTTGTGGTGAAGGTCAGTTACGTCCATACCAAAAAAGAAGTCTGGTGTGGTAGTGTCATCGATGTCGTCAAGAGGATCGGTCCCATTGGGAGAGAGAATGAACATGACACGCCCTGAAGTTCCGTTTCCGACAGACACTGCACTAGCAGACAGATGTACGTGGAGGCCGTGGGGTTTAGCGGAGATGATTGGGATGATGGAAACGAAGAGGAGTGTAACCAATGACGTCCTCAATGTCGAAAGCATCCTCAGTGAGAAGGCAGGCCGAACTTTCGACATGGTGTAGGACACAGTCCGACGTATGTTCCAGAGACGCAAGGAACAGAGAGACGTCTTGTTGAACGATGCGAAGAATGAAGTCTTTTTAGAGCCTGGTCCAAGAAGGCGGGCTTTGATTGAGTTAATGGTTAGCCATTGAAGATAGATCACCACGCCGAGCATTTGGCTGTACGCCACTATTGCTAGCGTTATCGCGGATTGAGTGGGGAATGTTGTACCTTCACTGTCCGCCAGACCACTCTTTCGCGAAGAGCGACAATGTACATTTTTAAGCTGTCGTCGTCGAACGTTTCATCCGTTATTCCTCGATATATTTCTTAGTCTTTGGAAATTGATGTTGAAGAATCCTTAGCCTGGGAATGAATGCACACGTCGAAGCCCAGGCTCGCGCAGTTAGCCTAGCAGAATCAGGAAGGTGATATTGCTCGCCAGGTTCAGCTCCCGTGTACAGATTCGATACGGAGATAGAGGCAGACAGTGATTGTGCGTCATGCTTCTACTTACAGAAAACTACAGAGCTTCCCACTGCATTGCTTGACATTGATACAAGTAAGATAAACTCTCCAAGGGAACTTGTGGAGTGGTAGTTGTACCAAGAGCGCGAGGGATCTCTGAAAGAGCATTTTTAGAACGAGAGGGACTGGTACTTAAAGCGTGCACCAATAGATGCCAAACTAACTAGGAAGAACCGATTAGAGGACAAACGGGAATGGTGTCTACTCTAGCCGGAGAAGAACAGCGGTGGTGGGAGATTGAGCGAGTCGTATAGAGTTAGAGATGGGGAAAAAGTTAGAAAAGATACAAAATGCTCGCAAGGCTGGATGCTATGAAAATCTGTCGATATAGTGCTCTCGTCCCACCTCCTGATGACTGCTGTGGTTCGCCCCCCTGTTTATGCTCTCTGTTTAAATCTTCTGTCCTGGTATCCAATATCGTAAAAATCATTAAAGAAACACCGACCCCACCTCCACCTCCATCACCCTTCACCCAAAAGTATCCTTGATGGTCCCCAACAACCTCGTCAACTCCTTCAATCGCACGGGCTTGGTCAAGAACAAATTGATCCCAGACACAAACGCCTCGTGCTGGGCCTCCGAACTGCCCAACCCGGTCAACGCAATGATAACCACAGGTTTCAATCCCATCTTCCTCTCAAACGCGCGTATATGTCTCGAAGCCTCGAAGCCATCCATGACAGGCATAGAAATATCCATCAGAATAACTTCCGGTTTATCTGTTTGTGTAGCGGTGGAGGCGGCGGGGTCCAAGTGGGCGGTTTTGTATGCTTCAACAGCTTTTTGGCCATCGCATGCTTTGAGCATGGCGTGGCCATTCTTCTTGGCGTAGGTGACGAGGAGTTGGAGATTTATTGGATTGTCGTCGACGAGGAGAAGACAGGGTTTTGAAGTGTTTGGGGCTGGTGCTGTGACACTCGACATACTCACAAGACTTTGATTGCGTGTTTTCAAAGGTTCTTCGGGGTTGAGATCTGCTAGGCCTGCGGCTGTCAAGGCGCCATCTGCCACTTGGAGCAGTTTTTGTGTGACACCCAGGCCATTGGGCTCGGGTTCTGATACTGCAGGTTTGTCTGATGTGGGGATTATACTGACGGGTTGGTGGTTGTTGCTGCCAGATGGTCGGCGGCTTCGAAGGGTGAATCTCCTCGTGCTCTCTGTTTCATTCGGTGACGACGCACCGGACCACGTGTGTGATTCTCGCCAGGTGTCAAAGCGAGGCGTCGCTGAATCATAAGGTGTGTTTGGCGTCAACGGGCTGTGTGGACGAGATGTCCACGTCTCTCCCGTTGGGGATTGCTCGAGTATACGGTTGATGATGGAAGCCAGTCTGTTGGGTCCGCAAGGTTGAGCGACATATTCCACCCGTCCACGAACCAGCTGTTCGATACGAGAACCCCTCAAACTTCTAGCCGATACGTAATCTTTGCATAGTACAAGAATTGGCTTGGTTCGCAGTGAGGTTATTGCCGTCTTGTCTTCTGTGCTCTGCTTGATGCGAGGGGAGACTAGCATTTCCACGAGATGCGGCAGATCATACTCTGCAACGACGGCGAAGTCTGTTCTACCAGATGACTGCCAAGTGGGACCGGATGTGTGCATGCCCATACCCGAGCACGTTTTGCTAATGGCGACAAGTTGTTGATAGCAACCTGTGGCGATGGCATTGCGGTCGTAGGCGTCGGGTGAGCCCAGAACATGCACCGAGAGTCCAGACCAGACACTGACTGGGGACAGAGGGCGTACTCCATCGAGATCAGCGCTCTTCGGACGACGCGTCAGCTTCATGGGCATGGTCACGCTGACAATGCTTCCTTGTCCTTTGCTGCTTCGTACATCGACCTTGCCTCTCCAACCCTTGACAATGCGCGCCACCATACTCATACCAAGTCCTGTACCTTCAGCCAAATCATCCTCCTGACTGAACGCTCGGAATAACTTGGTACGCAAAAAGTCTTTTGACATTCCTCTACCAGTGTCAATGACCGAGAGCTGGGCGACAGGACGACCCATCTTATTATGAGGCGGCAGAATCTTCAAAGAGACATTGATGGAACCTTCTGACGTGTACTTGAGAGCATTGTTGATGAGATTGACGCAGACGCGTTTCCAGGCACCGACGGTGACCTTGCAGTCCCATGAGATGCTGGGATGCTTCTCAATGTCCATAGAGACGGTGACGTTCCTTTCGTTCAAAGTGCGCTGATCCTTGGAACAACAGAACGAGTACACTGCCGATTCGATCACCTCCTCAGTGACGACATCTAGAGAAATGTCTGCGTCGAGAGAAGATGCTTCTCCATCGCTGTTTTTCTTGTCAGCAGAACTTGGAGGCACGTCTTTGAGGTTTGTCCGCGGTTTCGAGCCGGTGTGTTTGGTGAGAACATTGATGCGTGAAAACTCGAGCAGATGGTCCACAATATCTAGCAATGTACGTCCACAGGTATCAATCTGCGAAACCATCTCTGCAGTTTCATGATCGACATTCTGTTCTTGCAGTACCTCGACCGTTCCTAGGATGCCGTGAAGTGGAGATCTCAGCTCGTGGCTGATGGACGATATGAAGTCGGATTTGATGTTGTTTGCAACGTCCACGTCCAAGCGAGCAAGCTTGGCCATGATGACATCGCAGAATGCGGTGAGGTAGTGCATTTCACCCTCGTTGGAGAACATTCGCATGGGTGTACATGACCAGATGACGCAACCAGCACGCCACTGGTTTCGTTGAGGATCCCAAAGACCAAGCACCATCAAACTACGCACTCCAGGAAAGGCGGCAGCGAGTTGTTTACCGGGGGCATGTCTCAGCGATCTTTTCCGGCCTCTGCGGCCATTGGAAGCGTCGCTCGCCTTTGAACTCGAGCGTGCAGGGCCCGCATCGGATGCACTCTCGGTAAACTGTTCGTCCAGGTAGTCGTCGCCGTTTTCGTTGAAATTCCAGACCTTGGCACCTTTGAAGCGTCTGAGAACAGATCTCAAGAACTTGGGAGTCAGTTGGGATTGAATGTCACGACGGGTATCTGGGTCGGGCACGGCTCCAGTGCGTGTAGCATAGGAAGCGCCAAGAATGGGACAGGGCTGATCGTCGGCGTCTGAAGCATGAGGAGTGGCATCTTCGCCCTCGCTGGTCTGATGGCCGTCGGTGCCGCTGGTTGTCGTGTCGGGATCGTTGTGCGGCGTCTTGTCCAGGAAGGAACTGCTGACGAGATTGCCGAAACCAGCGACCGAGGCATCCAGGAACAAGACACCGTCAGCATCGACGGCTTTTCGAATCAGCGCAGAGGCGGACTGCATGACTTGGTTGGGAGACTGCTCGGCAGAGTGGACTTTTTGTTGGTCGGACGAACAGTCGACAGGAGTCGAGTTTTGGGTGGCGGGCGAGTCGGTGTAGACGGACATGTCGGAGCGGGCTCTGTTCTTTGCAAACCACGAAGGGCGCTGGCGACGGGGAGACGGCTCTCTGATGTTTGTGATCTGATCCGTGGGGCCAAACGAGTGACGCGGCTTGTTGCTGGAAGACTGCCTGCGCATGGCAGGGCGCTTGACGGGGGCAGCCGAGTCGAGGTTGCCAATGGTCAAGAGAGACGAAGAGGCCGAAATGTCGTGGCGCAACTGGGGCCGGTCGGCGTCGGTCGTCGTGTCGCGGCGCGAACTGGCCTCGCTGGCGGTAAAGGCGCCCAGAGCGGCCACCATGTCGGTGCCGCGGCGCTGCTCGACTTTGGCCTTGATCATGTCGAGGTGGCTCATGACGGCCACGCCCATCTCGTGCATGAAATCCACCTCTTTCTTGGCCAGGCCCTCGTGCGGCTTGTCGTCGAGGACACAAAAGGCACCGATCTTGAGCCCCTTGGGCGTCGTGATGGGCACGCCGGCGTAGAACCTCGCCCTCGGCCCGCCGGTGACATAGGGGCGGTTGCAGAAGCGCGTGTCTTCGGTCAGGTTGTTGATGATGTGGATGAGGTGGGCGTCGTGGCCGTGGGCGTTGGTGCCGGCGTTGTCGGGCAGGTTGACCGTGTGCTCGCAGACGGAGAAGCCGCGCGGGATCTTTGTCGTGCCCAGCCACAGGGCGTCGTGCTCGTCGTCGAAGAGGGCGTCGTCGTGCAGAGACAGGGTGCGCGTGGCCTCGGCGAGGATGTAGGCGTGGGTGCTGTCGAAGAAGAAGATCATGGCGCGGCGCATCTTGAGGCGGATGGCGGCCAGCTGGCAAAAGGCCGTCAGTGCCTTGTCCGACGACTGCACCGGCCGGTGCCGCGCGACAGCCGCGTCCGAGTTGAGGTCGGTCCAGTCCATCTCTCGGGTCGCGAGGGCGCGGATGGGCCCGTAGTAGCTGTAGAACTCGTGTTCCCGCTTGATCTCGAAGCGCGCGCGCTGTTCGGGCGTCATGTCGCTGACCTTCATGTCACAGACGTCGTCGCTGATGCCTCTGGCCGCCGTGGTGGGCGCCGTTGCAGCCATGGTTGTCGTCGTTGTCGTTGTCGTCGTCGTCGTCGGAGCAGCCGCGTCGTCTTGGGCGTGCTTGGTTGTTGAACGGCTGCAGCATGCGCATGTGCAATGCGGCTTGGAAGAGCGAAATACGAGATTGCAGACAGGAAACAGACAATGACAGAGGGCGGCCCTCCCGGGATGCAGCGCGGGCGGCCCAGACGCGCGAATGTTGGAGCCGTGGATACCGAAAGAGGCGCTGTCTGTTAGCGTCAACCTTTGTCTACCGGATAAAACTCCGCCATCAAAACGTCACTTTTCTCCTCCTTTGTAAACATTCACTCTTACCATGACAGAGCAGCTCTATCTGTGACACGGAAAACATGTGGTTGTGACATGTTGATGCTTTGGCTGTCGCTTGCAGCAGCGGGGTCCTTTGAGTTGGTCTTTTTTCTCCTTTTCTTCTTTTGTTTCCCCCATCTTCGGCCGACAGGTCATAACCAACGACATGGGTGAAACAGGTATACACCTCCAAAAACAAGGGAAAAGGGTAGATTATCCCGAAATCTACACACACCTAGAAAGCGCATCGGACGTACAGGCAGATAGCTAGCGTCATTCTTCAACCAACTCTCACTCCCTTCAGATCTTACCAATACCAGCCCCCTTGACGACAACCCTTTCCACATCTCCCAATCTGGTCAAGTCATATCTGTACGGCGCCTTCCTGAACGTCCCCCACTGCGTAACATTGACCCCCGCGCCACCGAAATCATTCTTCGCCCCGAAATTCATAAATCCATCAATCTCAAAGTCTCCACAAACACACGTGTTGGGCGAATCCTCTGGAATCACAAGGCCGTAGGTGGATACTGCTTCACGAGTGTTTCCGCGGAACACGTTGCCCTCGACGAGCATCTGATTGTCGGAGCGCGAGTGAATGGCTTGGTAGAGGTACGAGGTGTAGAGGTTGTTGTAGATGTGTTGGTGCCCGAAGCGGCCGGCGGGGCCGCGAGTGCCGATGCGTTGCCAGTGGTTGTGGTGGTAGGTTATGTGCAAATGGCCCGTGTCTACTTCACGGAGGACGTCACTGTTGCCGACGAGGGAGGACTGTCTTCATCAGTATCTTTCAGGATGGAGAGACAAGCAAGAGGGATAGGCATACCTTCCAGTGATCGTGAAAGTAGTTCCAAGACACAGTCACCCAGTCAGTAGCTCTGACCAGATCGACCTGTCCGTCGTAAAAGTCGGGACCATGCTCAAGGTCTGAAAAGAACTCGTTGTGGTCGATCCAGGCGCGAGTGGTGTTTTGCAGGGTAATACAGTCGTTGTCGTACGCAAAACTAATCTGAATGTTGCGGATGATGATGTTGGTCTGGTTGACAGCAGACATGCCGCCACCAAAGAACTTTGCACCACGCTTGTGGCCAATCAAGGATTTGTTGCTGCCGATTTGGAGGCGTGTTGCGCCGGTCAAGTTAAAGGAGCCCTTGGCTACCACGGTCAAGGGGTTGGTGCCGGCGAGTGCGGTGCGGAGAGCGGGTAGACTTGACACGGTGGTTGTGCGGCCACCCTTGCCACCAGTTGTTTCGCCCAGAGGGTTATCCTTTGCGAAGCCTTGGAGGGAGAAGTCGGCATCGGAGTGCCAGAAAGGGGTCGCCTGGACCGAAGCCACGCTGCCGAGCCAAAGAAGCGAACTGAGCTTCATCTTGTATCGCTTTTCTTCGAGCAGTTGAAAAAAAGAGAAGGTACTGTTCTGTGTTGACCTACCCTCCGAGATGGTTTATACTCACCGTGGAAGAAGCAGGAACTGCTTCGCGGGCTCTACAAAAGTCCGTGGGAAGACATGCATCCATAATTTTCCGTCTTAGAACCTACCCGTTCGAAGCAGATATGCATCCTGACAGCTGCAAGATGAGGCCTTGAGAGGCACTCAGTGGTGGAAACGTTTATGAACCAAGGCCGAACCAAGAAGTCCAAGACGGAAAGAGCTGATAGTCTTCTTCGTGGCTTCTGCAGGATGCGTTCAAACGCAACAAAGGCAACAAACGCAGAGATGGGGATTGTCCAGAAACTGAGCATGAAGCAGAGCCGTGAAAACGAGGGGTTGTTGACCTTATGCAGCCAAGCGGTGGTATATGCACCCCTCATCCTCGTCTCCCATACCCCAGGATCCTACTTATGCACCAGTGAGAGATTTTTCCGATAGCCACCAGTCGGTATGATACAGACAGAGCAACGATTGTAAAAGGGTCTTGCGACATCGGAAGAGGCATTAAACGTCGTCTTGCAAAGCGGAGTATGTTACGGTACACACTTTCGACCCCGATCGATGGCACAGAGAACTATGCCCGGTCCCAGTCGCGGCGACCGCCTGGCCAGTGTGCTCCTCGCCATCGAAATCAAAACTCAGGCCGAATACTGTCCCAAATGCGTCCATCGACTGGAAGGGATGTGTTTCTGCGAGTGCAATCGTCTTCTCCTTGGTCCGTTGCACGTTCCATAAATTCCAGATAACAGCCGCAAAGAAGGAAGAGTGACAAACAAAATCCTTTATAGTATGGAATAGTATCTCCTCATCCCTGTGGTCTGGTAGATTGCAATGTCTTCTTGCGTTGACTGCAACTTTACCGACGAGCGTAGGGAAGGATCTGACGCCGAGCGCTACTGGTGTCAGTCAAGAAGACCAGATCATATTCAGACGTGTGCTTCTTACCTTCATACAAGGATCCGAGGTCGCATCGATCGACTCTATCCATCTTCTGGCACCTTCCTCGAACAACAGTCGTGCCAATCCGGTATTGCCTTCTCTAACAGCGTCTCCGAGAACGCTGTGGTATGGTCTTCCATAAGCATCGGAAATGGCACCGTTGTCCACGAGTATTTGCACAATCTCGATACGGCCCTGGTAAACCGCCTCGGAGAGGGCATTCCTGTGAACTCCATCGTCAATATTGACATCTGCGCCATATTTGAGGAGCATCTGCACTACTTCAACGTCACCCATCCTACAGGCAGCACAGAGCGCAGTACCATATGCTCCTCCTTGTGCATTCGGATCGACGCCGCTGTCGAGCAGTAGCCATACTACCTCTTTAGATATGTGATCTCCGATGGGCCGACACGCTGATTGGAGAGCATTGCGATTCTGAACATTCACATCAGCGCCTCTATCAAGCAGCATCTGCACCAGCTCTGCAGAGCCACTCGCGGAAGCAGCGCACACGGCATTGCCATATCATCCACCTTCGGCATTGATATCAGCGCCGTGATCCAGGAGCATTTGCACAATCTGCGCATGGCCATGTGCACAAGCTAAAGAGAGGACAGGAACGGATCCTCTCATGTGACCATTGGCATCGGCACTGTGCTCAAGGAGCATCCGTACAATCCTTATAGAACCAGATCCTAGGGTTTTTTGGGAAGTGGATCCAAAAAGCCCTCCACAAGCTTCTTGAAGAGCAGTGCCGTGTACACCACTCAGATTGGCATCAGCGCCGTGTTCAAGTAGCATTTGAACAGCCTCTGCATGACCACTTTGTGAGGCGTGGTAGAGAGCAGTCCTGGATGATCTGTCTGTAGCGTTGACATCAGCGCGATTGTCGAGTAGTACGCGCAGTATCTCGACATTCCCAGTAAATCCTGCCACTTGTAGTGCGTTCTGATCTCCATCATCAGCGTTGACATGAGCACCATGTTCAATCAACAGTCGTACTGTCTCTATGCTACCAGATCTGCAAGCGGCCTGCAGAGCCTCGTTGTGTCTGCCGTGAGCGCCATTGGCATCGGCGCCTGCTTCGAGCAGGTATTTGACGGATCGATAGAGGCCACCGAGCGATGCGTAGTAAAGAGCAAGTGTTGGGGGGAAATGTTCGAGTTCACCAGAATCATAGATTTTCCACCAATACCAACGGAATCTCTTGTTTGTGAGGAGTTTTCTCGTCCATGCGAACGTGGTATCGTCGCTGTCGCCGGCTGTTTTTGCATGTTCCAGCCAGTGATAAGCGGCATACCTAGCCAAAGGGAAGTCCGTCACACTTCGTTCGACTCCTTGAGCTTCTGATGCTGCCCATAGATATGCCAGACAATTCTGGGTAATCGTAGCGTTTGCGACTGGTGGTGTGAAAGGCTCAAAGTAAGGATGATTTTGGCGATTCTGAAGCAGGTATTCTTGCACTGAAAAGTGTGCTAGCTGTACGGTGATTCTCTCCTCATTCTCATTCTCGAATGGCCCTTCAAATTCGTACTCGTGGCCATCGCTGTACCACTTCCCATGAATCATCGTGATTTTGACAAGACTCGGGCAGTACCCGACGATAGCATCGGGAGGATCAAGGCGATTGTCAATAGTAAAGGGGTGTTCGAGGTTTGGTGCTGTTGCGACAGCGTCCACAAGTTCTTCAAGCAGCGACGGCCGTTTCGAGAAGATCAGAAGCTGAAGAAGCTTGATGGCATTGTGCGCACAGGCATGAGGTATGTTCTGAAAAATGCGATCATATGTTTCGTTGAGGTCTCTGGGAAGGGCCTGCAACACCCGTAGCACGGCGGGCTTGTCGATGCAGTTAGAGAGTTCCTGAAGCTGGCAATACACCCACCGGAACCTAGTCATTAGTCAGTGTACTTGATCAATAGTGAGTGTACGGAGAATACAAACATTCCGCCCGCCTTTGCTACCAACACGTCTGAGATCTCGTCGTGCATCGATTTCATACGACTTAGGTTGCTCTCCACTTGAAGTCTATAGTGTATGTATGCTTCGAGATTTTGACCTACAGGCTCGTCCTCTAATGTTATGGTACGATCTGGGGGTAGCCACGAGGCAAGGGCTTCTTTGATATCTCTTTCCAGGCGGCTAAACAGCACAAATTTGCAGTGCTGATTTGAAGAAGAAATGATCCATTGCAAGAGATCACGTCTTTCTTTCGACTCGTCGAGTGCGTCGAGGACCACGGTGATACTTTGAAGTTCGCCCATCATTTGCTTGAACACTTTAACAAGGTCTTTCATTTGCGGCTGCTGAGTACCATTGCCACAGATCTCGAAGAGTTTCGTCAAATGCATTCTTGTCGACTCGCGAGACGTGAAAAGCTGGAAGATCAAGGACCTTAGCATATGCTCCAGCTTTTGTGTTGACTCGTCGCTGAATGAGAAGAAGGAGTAGATGACAGCAGATTCGGGGATATCTTTGCTGTCGAGATTGAGGTCTCCGATGACCGTAGAGGCAAGCACTGTCTTCCCAGATCCAGGAATACCACACAACCACAAACGGGCATTTGGGGTACTTTTGAACCAGATGTAACGATCACTCTCAAGGAACCAGCTACCCGTGTTTTGATGACGCAGCTTTGACGCGGTGACATAGTTAATTGAAGCATCGTTAGATTTAAGCCATATCTTGACGCTTGAATATCCACTGTGGACTGCGGTTTCTCGGGTGTGCTGCATCAGTTCTTCAAAGTCTGTGATATGTCAACTTGATTGATCATGGCTACTGCTGGGCATTCACAACATCACCTGTCTCCGCGATCTTGCATTGCTTTACCCCTTCCACGGGCATGTGTCGAAAAAGTTCTCGCGCATATGCCGCCGCGACTGCTGCTACATAGCCGTGCCACTTATCGTTTTTATGAAAATCTGAGTAGTCAGATATGCCTCTTATGACCAAGCATGGGAAGTCATTGAGCGCTCCAGCAGCTTCAATTTCGAAGCACAGAATCTTGTCGTCTCGTGCCAACGCATCTCTCTGCAAGCCGTTTCTCATAACCAGCTCTCCTGAAGCTATTGTGCCTCGATGAATCATCACCCATTTATCATCATCATCACAGATACTATCCCCGTCGCAGTCGTCAATGTCTCGATTGACGCGCTTACTTGGATCGCATCCACATTTCCTGCATGACTTTTCTTTGTCCAAATGGACGTACCCTGGTTCGTATAGGTGATCCTGGTTGGCATCAGGTCGCCTGAAGTGTCGAAGACGAGGTTTGCTAGTGTCAATACGTTCCAGATGGGCGGCCAAGGGATCTACCAACATTTCGAGGCGGTGCACTTGTAACTCGAGAGCCGCGTTCAGCAGAACGTGCGGTGGCGGAGCCAGACAACCTGTTCGGACAAACTTGTCTGCTTCTGCTTTGCCATGGTCATACTGCACCGCTCCTGAGTGTTGGCCCTTTGGCTCGCTAACCACAACATGACCAAGACGGATCGGTCCCTCGTCTGATTCGGTTGGCACACCCCCTCCGATACCGACCAGGAGACCGAATCGTAGTCGAAGATAGGTATTGCGCATTTGTGCAACGACCGTTGCAGCGAAACAGTTCCCTGCCATGGGCAGTCGAGCAACCACGACGTTGTGGCCATATATGCTTCCAAGATTGTAAGTGTTGTGATCGTGCTGTGGCTGCGGAAGTCGTTGATGCTTTTCGTCTAGCATTGCCAGGGCCGCGAATTGTTCCACCACGAGGGGACAGATCCATGCGACTGTGTAATCATCGTGTTTGAGCTTCTTTTTGTCCATGAAGTAGATGATGATAACGTGAAGACAGATGGAGTTGTTTCGCAACAGCGAACAATGGAGCGAGTCGTTTGCGCGAGTGCCCACCGGGCAGAGGAAGGTAAGAAGATGAGAAAGCCCTCAGTTGAGTTGGCGCCCATGCGCATCCTATCATGCCATTTTTGCAGCATGCTTCAGGACGCGGATGCACGGTCGTAAATGCTGGTGGGTGTCTCGTCTATACGCTGAAATTGGTCGCCATCCTCAGACATGCAGGCGCGCTAATTGGTTGTGCAGAAGCATTCCGCGTGCGGCTACATCAGGCGAAGGCGCAGCGGATGTCCTGAGACCACGCAGATTATTGAGAGTCAAGCATTCGTACAAGTACGCGAAAACTATCGAGACCGGAGTGAGAATAGCGGAGAAGCAAGTGTCGTGAACGGCATGGATAAGGAGCACTGTGTCGTAAATTATGGGCCTCTTGGCGGATTATGTAATACATGACCATGCTGTGCGACTGTAGTCTAAGTAATCGCAACCACAGCTCAATTGCTAATCGGCTTGCATTGACATTCGATTCTGGTTATCATGGTGTTCATCGAGAACACTCATTGATCCCAGTTCCTTTCGCCCTGCGCAATGCCACAGAAGTTCGGCACAAGCTCTCCTTGACTATAGGGAACCCGACGCGTTTTGTGCTCTTTCACATTACACATTAGCAGGCCCTCCTCTTTATAGTCTGCGCTGTCCACAACAAAAAAGTACATCTTGCATAGATAGGGGTTCACCACTATTGTGGTTCCCTCAGGCGCTGTGCCTGGACAGAGGGTTTGGCGAATCCGGGCCCGCGATGAAACTCTCTGGAACTAACACGTAGACAGCCATGCTGTTGCAGAGGATGGGAACTTAGAACAGTGAGAACGCTGACACCTTGACAAGGATGAGACCTGTTGCTTCTGAACAAGCTGTGTCATCGGTGGCGAGTTCTCTAGGCAGATCAGTTTGCTGCCGAAAGCAAGAGAACGGTGAACCAGAGAATCAAGATTGTTAGACTAGGTTGAGCATAGGACAACAAAATCAAATCTCTGAGAATCTACAATTGAAAGTCAGGATCCAGAACAGGTGGTATGCAATGAAGCAAAACCCTGAGAGTCGAATTGCGACATTGTCCCAAAATAGAGAACCAATGAGTTAACCAGCAAAGTTATTGGGATAGGTGAGATTTTGTTAGCACTATTCGCGATATGTTTGGAGTCATTGTTGTACAAGACTACGCAGAATACGATGCCTATTTTGATTTGAGGTGTTGGCATAAGAGTAGCGCTTTAGTGTTTCCGTCTTGCAACATCGAGTTTGTTGACATTGTGATCATCCTGCTTTGTTCCACTCGCGAACTAATGCATGTGGTCCAACCATCCTTGCATCTGTTCATCCGCCATCACTTCCACTGAATTTTTACCGCAGGCAGAACGACCCATCCAAAATCTTGCAGAGATTCCATCACCGAAGGAGTTGGTTTCCCGCTGAAAATCCTGACGATGACCTTGTCTAGTGAGGGGATGGCTTTCAGCTGCGCATCGAATGTCGATAATGCCTCTCGAATAGAACGTGGGTTTTCCTGGTTCCTGTGCACCAAAGCACGCGAGTCCTTTTCAAAGACGAATGTCTCCAGTGTCTTGAGACCGGTGCACCTTTTCTGAAGAAGCTTCAAACTCTGCAGGCCATCCTCCCTCAGCTCGAGTCCTTGAGGTTGAGTTTCTGAGATCGGGAAATTGATGCACAAGCGAGCGAGCGAGGTAGCATTCTCAGGCCCAATACAATCCAAAAAAACTTTGAGAAGATCAACTTATTGTCGCTTTTTGTCGAGGAAGACAAAATTGTTCATCCCGTAAAGCACTGTACTGGCCTCGCTTTTTACCAGTCGATTGGTGAGCAGCAGTGTGAGCCATCGAAGCGGTGTATCGGGCGCAAACACCTCGACCCGAGTGTCTGTATCCTTGAACAGATATAGCGGGTGCCCCATAATGAGTGCTCTTTTATAGATCTCGTTGCGAACGATGTCGTTTCTTATCGACGAGCTGATACGCAGAAGCAAGCACCAACTACTTCATCCCAAGATATGCTATCACTACTGCCGAGACGACGACTCTGGTCAGATCACTCACATACTCCACTCTCTGATCCTATCTCTGCTTGGGACATTTCCGTGGATTGTACAAAGAATTCAATGACTGGTACGAAGAGAATTGGGGTTTCGGGGTGCCGACGACAGATCGAAAGAAGCTCGTGGAGTTTTTGGAAAGGGTAGTGAGATCCATCGATCGTCCACTTTTCGTCATCATCGACGGTCTGGACGAGTGTAACGAGCGGTCTTAGATACATCTTCTCGAGTCTTTCAAAATCCTGTCGCAAGAAAAACCGATGCTCAAGATCATACTAGCGTGCCGCCCGCACGAAGGATTATTAAACAATAATTCGAGTTAGCTCCCTAGCGCAGCAAAGATTAGCTTGACCTACAACGATAAAGAAGACGGCATCATCGTCGCGCACACGGTTAGAGATCAACTATCCTATCTACCGGAGAAGGTCATCACGCTCGTTCTCGACAAAATATCCCCCATGGCGAAAGGAAGTGGCCAATGGACGAAGATGATGGTCAAGCTCATCGTGGCCAGTAAGTACACGGACTTTAAATCGATCAGCGAGTCCCTGGAAAGATCTCCTCTACCCGGCGAGCTCACGAAGGTCTATGGCGCTTTGTTTTTTCGATTAACTTCGGATCTCGACGAGAATTCAGAGCTTGCTTCCTCCGCCTTGAAACTTCTCGCAGTCGCCCGTAGGCCTCTTAGTATACGTGAGCTCGCCTGTGCCGCCACATTTGCTTCGGCTCGACGACAGTCTGCAACAAAGGTCACTCTTAGTAAGCTTCGGATTGATCATGGAAGAGTCCTGCTACTTATCCGCCCGTTCATTACTCTAGTCGACTCCAAAGACCTAGAATAGCGCCAAGTCCGCCTCGTGCACCAGTCAGTCAAGGATTTTGTTACAAAGGACCTCACACCGAACCAACCTTGGCTTCATGAAGAGACTATCCAAAAAACGGCTGCTCAAACAACCGTTGGTCAGTCCAATGAATGTCTTGACGCGTGGATACTAGGCATCTGCATCAAATATCTTTTGTTAGACGAGATAGGTCATGCCAACATCTTTTCTGAAGAGGAGATGGCAATGGAGGCGCTGCCTCAAGAGGACCACTTGTTCGACGATGATGATGAGGCAGAACCAGTCGAGTACGATTCGTATTGCACATGGGAAGAGTGGGAGAAGAATGTGATCCGCTTCGATCCGACCCAGCGCTTCGGTGACTTTTTCGTCTATGCATCATGCTACTGGCCCGCGCACTTTGGTG
Source organism: Aureobasidium sp. SLJ-2021a (assembly GCA_019677095.1). NCBI lineage: Eukaryota > Fungi > Ascomycota > Dothideomycetes > Dothideales > Saccotheciaceae > Aureobasidium > Aureobasidium sp. SLJ-2021a. The sequence continues at coordinate 28,776 of JAHRBU010000039.1, forward strand.
CTGTCAAGACTGTAAAGGGGCCAAGTCTTGCCAACATTGAGGTTCTATACCAATCTGGTTGCCCTCGGCTCCGAAACTGGATTGAACAGTACCGTCGCCCGGACTGCGCTATCAAGTCCCGGTCCGAGTTTGAGTACAAGCTGTACGATCCGCTTAGCATAACTTCGCTGTACAGTCCCGAAGAAACATTATGCCACTTGCTGGAGAAGTCGGATTTTGATAATGGCAACTTTCTCGAGAAATCAAGTATGAAGGCCGTCGATGAAACTCTCCAGCGGGGTGACCTGTGTAGACTCAGAATCCTACTTACAAACGATAGAGTCGGTCATCAGCTTTGAAACCTTGATCTTTTTGGACGAGTCATTAGACAATGGTCCGATCCTGCTGTTCACCGCGACACACCGTGGTTGGCGAGATACATGTTGGCCGATCAACCCGAAGGGGTTTGTCCGCCCGACGATTGGGAGTCGGTTTTCAGCCTCGTCGAACTCGTGCTAGAGAGCATGGTCGAAGAGCATTGGGCCAACGACCTCTTGTGCATGGCCGCTGGAGCAGGCTGTATGCCCATCATCACAAGGTTGATGACCAGCGCTCGGGACAACAAAAGATTGATGACAGAGTTGCTGCATGGGGCGGTCTCGCAATCGGGAGAGTGGGCACATCAATCGATCGGGTAAGCTGCACTAGGCAACCACGTTGACGTGGTTTCATATCTGTTGGAGCAGCCTGGTCTGGAAGCACACCTTCGACACATCACTTCACAAGGCAAAACGTTCTCCATGCGGCCTCCGCACACTGTAATCCAGCGATGTTTGGCCTGTTGGCTCCAAAGTTCCCTGCTGAAACGGATCCGCCAGATAACCAGGGGAGCACACCCTTCGACCTGGTAAGCATGAGTCCTTCCAGAAATCGGTATGAGTCAGCAAAGACACTGCTCTTGGAGGGTGGTACGAGTGGAAACAGTCGTCTTGGTGATGAGCAGCATGATCTTCTGCGGGAGTTTGTGCGACGAGGAGATCTCGACATGTGTTCCCTATTGATTGGCACTGGCAACGTGTGTCGTGAATCCTCTTTCGGCACTGGAGCATGACTTTGATGGATGAGACACGCGAGAATGAGGGATAGATGATGGATACAGTGCAATTGTTCCGCACAAGCACTGACAAACTCTCCATACCAGTCAGGTGTAAGCGTTGGATCGACATAGTCGGGAGTTCAGATAGCGGAAGCTTCACACCAGGTTTTACATGGCGAGCGTATTTGTTGGTACACTGTGGTGCTGGAAAAATTCTCATTCGTTCGACTTGACAAGAGTGACCGTCTCTCCGGTGCTGATCAATGCGTTTCCTTCTTGGACTCTACCTCCAGCAGTCACAAGCGTATATATGGAGAACATGGCGCGGAAAAACAAGGAACTGACAAAAGCGGCGCGTGAGGCGGAGATATGGTAGACGCGTGCCGCAAAGCTATAGCAGCGAAAGATATATCGCAGGAGCTGTCTATAGTCATACGAGCGCCAACGGTACAGAACAGGAAGGAAGTGGGTCGAACGAAATTGCAACGATAGTCGTGAAGATTGCAAGTTGCTGTCACCCAAGCGTTGCCAATCGTCGATGCGGTGAGAACAGGCATTTGTTCCTGCAGCCAAAACTGATGAGAGAGGTGGTGTGGCATGTCTTATGTGATGTGTATTTAGCCAGAGGTCAGGAAGACGGGCGGCCTCAGAATTAAGATTCGTGATGGGGTCGTGTCAGAGCTCAAAATAGCCGCGGCTCTCGATAGAGTGTCAGACCGGTGTATGGATATTGGAGATACAGCAGGAATTGTGTGTATTTGAGGCGTTGGATAACGACAAAGACGTACACCGAGACATGACGCAGCTTGCGACGAGTGAGTCAAGTAGGTATGGCACGCACGCGAGTCTCAATCAGAAGGCTGGATAAGGTGAGATAGCGATGGTCGAAGGAAGCGCCTACAGGAGCAAGACTTGACGATGTAAAAGGCGCTCGGAGCATTTGGAGCAACGAGCGCATCCTTGGGACCCTTGTTGTGCCTGGCTAGCGCAGTTTGACTCTGGCCGTTGTCTTGTGTATCAAAGTGGCCTTGGCACGTATCTCGAGACTCTGACTCCCCCTGCCGCCTGTTTACTCTTGTACATTGAGAACAGCCAGTCGATGGGCCAAGCTGGTGACGCGCTGAGAGAGACAGCAACCCCGACATACATCACCAAGACAAAACACCGTCCGACCGGGACAGACGACCCTGCCTTGATCTCCGACCTTGTCCCTTGTTCCCCGCAATCTCGATCCACGACCCTGATAATAGCAGCCAAACAAGCAGCAACAACAACAAGGACAACAACAGCGACATGAGTCTCCGAGGCGCTTCGAAATGGGGCAAGCTGCTGCGCAAGACCGACGGCTCCGACAAGAACTTCAAGCTCAACGAAGACGTCGTCGACTTTCTCAAGCCATCAACCGAAAAGGAGAGGATCCCTGGCGAGGGCACGCGACAGCTGGCTGCTCCGCGAATCGACACGTCGGCTGCACAGAGATGGCCCGAAGCTGCTGATGTGAGGAGGGCTGCTGCGAGCCCCCCTGAAACACATACAACAAAGCCAAAGAGGAAGAAGAACGTCAACGTCTCGTTCGTGAGGACGCCGCCAGAAATCATCGGAGAAGGCGGCGACGAGTCGGAAGTTCCAGTCGTCGAGGTGTCGAGAGCGAGGGCGAGATTGGCGAGATCACAAACAGAGAGGAGACCGGCGGGCCCCGCGCTGGACACGCAGGCGGCAGAGCGACATCGTCAAGCTTCGGACTATCCCCTGAGCGCTCCTGCCGTCCGCAATGCCTACCAACGCAAGAATTCCCTGGCCGACCCGACGCATCCTGTAAACCACCCCTTTTTCGAGTCGCAACCTCAGCCAATACCCCCTCCCGTACCCGAACACGCGCCCATGCAAGAGAGTCCTCGACCGGGCATGTTGAAGCGCGCTCCTACCACTTTCAGCAGCTTGGAAGATTACGAAGCCTCTCCCACGAGTGAAGATGAGGTGCCTCCCATCCCGCCACACATTGAGCTCCCTATGCAAACAATACAACCCCTGGAGTCTCCCATCTCGCCCCCTATAATCGACAACACCGAGTTGGCCAGCTTCTTGCAACACTCTCCACCACAACCTCGTTCCCTGCCCCCAAGAGTCGCCAAACGCCAGAGTATGATCCGCGAAGAAGAAGGCAGAGTCTTGCGTCGCTTGTCCAGACTCGACTATGATCAAGTCGCTCCCGACGTGCTGGACCCGCGTAGACCGCCGAGCCCAAACTCACCTCCGCGACAAAGCAGATCTCGTAGTCCGCAGCTACCCACAATCACACCAACCGACTTTGGCTCCGAACTTCTCGACCATGTTCGTTCTGCCTCCCCTGAACAGCCAGCCCCACCAATAGTGCTACCTCATCGAGCACATCCACTTCCCGAGATTCCTGGTCAGCACCAGGACCCCAACGGTACTGCAGTCCCTCCCGTCACGACAAAGAATATGCAACCGTCCTTCTCATCTTCTCACTATACAAATGACTCAACACACTCGGCATCGAGCTACCGACAGCGACTTCCCTCGGACTTTATGACTTCTTCCTCACCCGCTTCTTCCGTTCGCTCGGCTTCCTTACAGCCCAACAACTTTTCACGGCCGCCACATTCCTCAAACGCTCACCCTCTGCCCCAACCTCCAAGTCGTGGTCCGAGCCCGAGTTACTTCTCACAACAAACCCTGGCACCCCAAGCATCAAACGTCAACGGTCTCACTCCCGGACACACTCCCGGACTTACCCCTGGCCTGACTCCCGGACTTGCCCCTGCGCCTTCTCACGACGCAAATGGAAGGTCTGGATCTGTCTTCTCTTACCGAAATGTTTCTCCGCCCGAGCACGTACAGGGCACTGCTGAACATGATGCCCTCTTCGACTTTGGCATGCGTGTTGCACACATGAGAGGCGTCTTCCGATTGACCGCTGAGCGCGAGAGACCCATCCAGAGTTGTACCATTCGTGAATGGATTCGTGCCGCCATCTGGTGGCTGCACAAAGGTCGCGCAGGTCTGACTATGCAAATCCGAAGCACCCCGAAAGGAGCAAACAGACCCGAGACCCTCACACAAGCACATGTCGATGTTGCCAAAACTTGGTGGATTCTCACCGACGTCTTGTCCGGTGCAGACTCTCCACACTCCAAGATTGACTCTCCACAGGATGCACTTCTACGAGACATGGATGTCGTACGTGCCAGTCTGCGTACGTTTACCTTGTCAATGAGCCGAAACAATGTCATGCCCCCACATCAGTCTTTGATTCAAGGTCAAGATGCGACGATGTGGATCGAATACCCACGTTTTGCCTCGGATGTTGCCTCCCTTCTCCGTGGCAGCACTTCTCAAGCACTGATTGCAGAGGATGCGCTCGAAGAAGCAAACCCTTTGGAAGCCTTGCCTCTTGGCGACACTAGAGACACGTTCTGCTACAGTCGGATGTTTGTCAGCGCTTCAATCAATACCGAGGAAGCGGACACTGATCGTGTTGTCTTACCCTGCGTCCTCACAATGATCAGGGGTAAATCGGAATTCCAGACTTCGGTCGTCATCTCAAGTCAAGCAGACCTGGTGAACCTCGCAATCAGACCCGGAGATGGAGGATACGGCAAGGGTCCGACATGGCACGATGTCAGTTGGAAGTCCAAGGAGCATGGTCTCTACGTTCGTCTCCCCAGAGGCTTCACTCTCAACCTTGCCTTCCAGGAGTCAGACTTCCGGTCGTTGTGGAGCATGGTTGACTATACCAACAAGATCTACGGCAGCATGAAGCCGGAAGCTGATGAGCGGCTGGTACACGAGGCACATCTGGCTGAACTTGTACACACGGATTCCACCAACCCGAACGCGTTCTCCAAGGACAAGGTCCGGTCGTGCACAGCATTTGTGTTCGAGAAGAGACTACATGTCCGGACCGGGCTTGGTGAGACCGACATGCATCGCGGCTATCGATTGCTGTTGATGGCGAATCCTGTGAACAAGTCGTTGACGATGGCCGGTATTCCTCTCTGTCGGACCTCACCACTGCTGTTCGAAATGTCGGCTGGAAACGAGTCGCCAGTCATGAATATCCATACGCAAGATTCGGTTCGGCAGTGTCGGACCACATTGCTATTCAAGAGTGGTCGTGAAAGACAAGACTTCTACGAGGTGCTTCAAGGTATTTCCACAAATCAAGATGAACAAGTTGTCGCAAGGGTCGGACTCAGGAACATGGTTACCGAGGCGTCGATTGGACAAGACACACTTGCAGGTGCCTTCCAAGGACTCAAATGGAAGGAGGTGCGAGTTGTGACAGAAGCCAATGCAGCTGTCGGACAAGACCAAGGAGACATGACCATGTCGGAGCACTTCCGACTGATTGCGACGCACGATAGTGGCGCCGTGACTGACCGCCTCAATCTTGGTAAGTTTGTTGAATTCTACATGACGATGTTTGCTAACATGATGGACAGGTCCTGGCGAACTCTTGTTGCGTCTTCCAGCGTCCAGTACACCAAGTCTATCGTTCTTGCGCGCGCCACAAGAAGACTTGACTGCCTCGCTTGACATTAGCAAAGCTCAGCATGGGCGCGAGGGATTGAAAAGGCTTGTACAGACAGCTGCAACGACGCCTACCACTCGCACCTTGACATTTCCATCTCTGGAAGAGTTGCATACACTTCAGAAAGCGCTTACTCGATACACTGTCAGATTTGATGGCACAGCTACGTTGTTCGCCATCTCGAGACGGAGAATGGTGGTACCCATCTACAAGAAGTGGGAAGCGACCAAGGTTCGCGTGCAGATTCTGACACTAGGCAACGTGACCAAGATCGCAGCCTTCTTCGAAGACTTTAGCCATGCAGATGCCATGGTGTTCCAGATCAAGGCGGCAGATACGTTTGAGAAGGCCAAAGGAGATAAGCCGGCCAAGTACTGCGTCAAGTTTGTGGATGCCAAGTTCAGCTTGCCAAAGAAAGAGAAGGATCACGAAGGTGGTGAGGATGAACCACCATCAGACTCGCAAATCTGGGGCAAGGGAGTGCGTCGCAAGTATATCAACCTCGAGGGACTGGAGTATGCAGGAGAACACGATGATATAACGATTGGATTCGAGACGGAAGAAGGTAAGGATAACACGCTTGACTTTGTGACGGGACCGAGATGCTGACAGGAATTGCAGAACGCGATCGTTTCTCGGAAGGGCTGCCGGCAGCAACGACCAACAAAGTGTTCCAGTTGAGAAGGAAGATTTGAGAGAGATGATGCATGTGTTACATTTGATGTTTTTTTCTTATCATTCTGCATAGCGCGGTGGAGATGTTTGAGTGAGCATGGGCGAGCGCTACATGGCATTGATCGCGAGGCACATGAGAGTTGTTTTGGCGTAGATTAGTCGCACGTCAAGAGTCTCGAGGGGCGTGTGATGAGTTGTTCAAGAATGAATTGATGACAGGAGTGATCAAAGAAGAGAAAAGGAGAGAAAAGTGAAGGGGTGCACATGACTCAAGGCGACGGCGAAGCTTCGTGGTGTGCAGCCCCGCCGCGAGTCAGCAAATTCCCGCCGGCAGCAGCGACGGCTTTGGAAAGAGTCACAGGCGCCAATTGTTTGCGCATCACTCGACAACCCCAACGACACATCACACAATGGCCGGACAACGTGGACCCGTACCGGTGCAGGCCCAGGCCACCGGCCGCGACCTCACCCAGGAAGTGCTGGACCTCCTGGACACCAAGCAGACGGTCGCGACCGAGAGCGACCTGCCCGATGTTGGACAAGCAGAAATCAAGGCCGCCCTGGACAGACTGGCCTCGAGAAACATGGTCGCCTACGAGACCAACGACCACGAACAGGTTGTCCTCACAAACGAAGGCGAGCAGATTGCCAACGAGGGCAGCCACGAGTTCAAGGTGTGGGAGGCTGTCAAGAGACGGGGTCAGATGCCCTTGAAGGAGCTGCAGGTAATTCTTGGATGGAAATGTGATGATAATTGGAGAAGTTGCTGATCCAGGGGTGGCACAGAACGAGGTTGGCGCCGACTCGGCAAAGGTCGGACAGGGCAACGCATTCAAGCTCAAGTGGATCAAAAAGGACGGCGACGTGCTCGTGTCGCTGGTCGACGCACCCAAGGACACAACCCGCGAGACGCTGTCGGGCATCCAGAGCACAAAGTCTCTCTCGGACAACAAGCTGCTCGCCGACCTCAAGAAGCGCAAGCTGGTGACGGTCACAAAGGTCATCAGCTACGTCGTGTCCAAGGGCGACAAGTACGCAAAGCAGATGCCCGTCGAGCACACAGACCTCACACCCGAGATGCTCGAGTCTGGCGAGTGGAAGACTGCAAACTTCAAGCCCTACAACTTTGCCGCCCTGGGCTCGCAGCAACACGCCGGTGCGCTGCACCCCTTGATGAAGGTGCGCGAGGAGTTCCGCAAGATCTTCTTCCACCAGGGCTTCATCGAGATGCCCACGGGCAGGTGAGAACAACCGTGAACCTGTTCTTAATGTCGATTTCGACTGACAGATTCGTGCAGATTCGTCGACACGGGCTTCTGGAACTTTGACGCTCTCTTCGTGCCCCAGCAACACCCGGCCCGCGACCTTCAAGACACCTTCTACGTCTCGGACCCCTTCTCGGCCGACTTCCCTCGCGCCGACCCCATCGCAGACGCTGCCATGGAGGCCATGGAAAAGGACGCCAAACTCTACGACCCCCGCCTCGCCTCGACCGAACAGCCCAAACTCGACTACCAGAAATACTACGACAACGTGCGCAGAGTCCACCAAGACGGTGCCTTTGGCTCCATCGGCTACCGCTACCCTTACAACGATGCAGAGACGACCAAACTCGTCCTCAGAACACACACGACCGCCGTCTCGACCTACGTCTTGCACCGTCTCGCCGCCAACCCGCGTCCTTGCCGCTACTTCTCCATCGACCGCGTCTTCAGAAACGAAACCGTCGACGCCACCCACTTGGCAGAGTTCCACCAGGTCGAGGGTGTCATTGCCGACTACGACCTCACCCTCGGCGGCCTGATGGCCTTCCTCGAGGGCTTCTTCGCCAAACTCGGCATCTCCAACCTGCGCTTCAAGCCCGCCTACAACCCTTACACCGAGCCCTCAATGGAGGTCTTTGGTTACCACCAAGGTCTGGGCAAGTGGGTCGAGATTGGCAACAGCGGCATGTTCAGACCCGAAATGCTCGAGTCCATGGGCCTGCCCAAGGACCTGAGGGTCTACGGTTTCGGTTTGAGTTTGGAGAGGCCGACGATGATCAAGTATGCCGTGTCGAATATCCGCGATCTTTTGGGCCACAAGGTGGATCTGAACTTTATCGAGAGCAATGCTGCTGTCAGACTCGACAAGGACTAGATGTTTTTGCAAAAAGAAAAAGCGTTCTGGTGGTGTATACGGCAAAGAAATGGGAAAATGACGATTGTGTTCCAAACCCCCCTACATACTTCTACTGTTCGAGTAAGATACCAACCACGAAAAGCAAAAAAAAAGTAATAGAGAAGTTATCAATGAAACCACCAATGACCTCAAAACAAAAGATCAGACCATTTTTATCGTGACGGTGATTCGATTGTTCGGGTACAATGCTGCTTATGGGTATCCACTGTCGCATTGCAGATACGCTATCTCTCACAGAACACTCGACTTCAAGTGCGTCACGAGCAGACAGCACAAACCCGCCACCGCTATCCGAGAAGAAATGAAAGAAACATCTCACACTTGACCATAGCAATGCAAAAAGGTAATTCGTGCATGCAGAAAGGAACTTGAGGATATCATGTCCGATGAACTGCGTGCTTGCGGTGCAAGATTCTCGTGGATGGGAATGTTAGGGTGTTGTGTGTCTGTTGGGGAGAGGAGACATCGTTCCAAAAACAATGTCGGGGTGGGATATATAAAGGTACTCTACTCCCTACTGTGAGAAAAACGTGTAAAGCAATAGGTGATAGATGGCGATACTACGTCTTTCCCAACACATCAACACGCCATCCGTGGTTACCACTATACAACGACCGAGAAACGAGACAAGAAGCTCAACCGGACACGATGGCGATACCCAGGGCTGGCGGAGATGTCGCCGTTCCGCAGCTCTCGTCAAATAATGCCGATGCAAGAATTGAAGAGCGAAGTACGAGCGTAGTCGGTCGCCATCACGAGGGTCAGGGGAGGGAAGAAAGGGTCATCAGAGTTGTACGCGCGAGCTCGGAGATCGATCGCAATGCTTGGAAAGACAAAATGGCACTCGAATGTACATGTTCCCTGAACGACTGCATTATTGACCATCAAACACACATCACACTGCCACCCATCCTGCATCTCACAGCTCCACCAAGTCGTTTCCTGCCCTGACAACACTGTTGAGCGCCATCAGCTTTCGGAAGAATCTTGGTCGCAACTGGATCGCGAGTACGGGACCTAGGCAGTGTCAGTGATTTCAGCAGCAAAGCTATACGATACCTGTTTGCCCCCTTCTCACGAGGTTGTAAGTCGTGAAGAAGGTGCCCGCCCACCCGGGCTTTTGTTACAAAAGCAGCCCTGACTCTTGAACATAGACAGGTAAAAACAAGAGAGCATTCACAGTCAAAAACAAACGTGGGCCAACACACGTCGGGGCTCGGAGAGATACACGGAGAGATCAGTCGTCGCTGAGGCGCGTGCCTGCACGATTAGGGCAAGTCCGCGACGAAAGCTAAGAACAGATCTCTGGGTACGACAACAAGCACACGAGGGGGTCAGTCCGGCCTGCTGATGACACTGGAGAAGCTCTGGCGGGTTTTGGTAACGATGAAAGTAGGTGAGCAAAGAAGAGTGTCTGGCGTCACGACAGTTGTTTGTTGTAGGCAGCCGACGCGTGACACGCCGAGCAATCGGCTTAGTAAGCGGAGCATGCCGCAGGTCACGGTATGCACTACGGCACCTTCTGCACTGTCTACATTTGACGGAATCGTTGTACATATACTTCTTGTATATAGGCCTTCTATTCGATGGACCGTAACTAGTATGGAAATGTTCTAAGCAAGAGGTGAGCGAGAAGTGGTTACAACTTGATATGAAGCAGGATTCCTGGACCCTTACGGCGAGCAAGTGTCTACCACGGCTGCACAGATGAACAAAACTATCCAAGAGATCGAGGACATTCGTACTTCATGGCATTTTCACTACCATATGACCTTTTGGAATCATTCCAACAGATTTTGCTACATGTTTCAGTCTATTGATATAAGCCATCCTGCGGCACAAAAACTTTGGGCGGCTATGTAGGCAGCAACGCCGAACCGCCGAACAGCTGGACCGCATCTCTCAACATCACATCCTCTTCAGCAACCATATTGTATATCATTTCGCGAGACATTACCGGCTTTTGCCACTCATCTGCACCCAGTCATCCATCCATATCCATACCTCAGCTATGGAGGACCATGGTCTTGTCTCCTCTAATCCGTCGTGGACATGGGCTGTCGAAAAACAGTGTTTCGTTACCTGGAATGACAAAGAGGAGGGCCCGTCCTGCCTGGGACATAGCCTGACGCGGAACGAGACATCAAGATTGAATGTCAACATCGGCTGGCGGCCCGACAGTAACGAGATGTTGATGGCATTACATCTCCCGGTCTACAACCGTGGTGCGAAACGCGACCGCCATATGTTCATGATCGTGCCTACCACTTTCGACGCCTCGAACATGGACACGACATTCGCACCTGTGCAAGCAGATGGAAGGCGAGATCTAGAGAATGCTGGGTTTGCAGATTGCAACCTATTCCACATCCCAGTCACTCTGGCTGAGCCATGCGTTGTGGTCATGCCACAGGCAAAAAAGACGAAGCCTCTCATAGGCACCACGAAAGAGTTGATGACAAGACTCAAGTCGCTGTCGGAAACTGCCTCTTTCGACCTCTTTTTCAGGTTTGATACGTTTGCGCAGCTCGAGCTACGCAAGATATTTGCCGCCAGGGATCGCCTAGAGGTCCCACTCTTGCTGTTGGACAGCATGTACGATGGACGTGGAGCTGGAGTCAACCTTTGGCTCGAACAAGGCTTGGTCTTGGCAAACGAGAACTCAACTCGCGAGGCACCACCACAAGGAGACATCCGCCTACCACCACCCTATGCATCCCATGCCACTCCACCACAGGTGGATGTGCAAGTACCCTGTAGCAGTACCGGTGTCGCATCTTCGTCAGTGCATAGAGGAAGTGACGGTGAAGGGGTACCGGAAACCCCCTTCCAGGCCCGTATGCGCCGAATCCTCGAATATAGATCCCCGAACTGGATAGCGGCCCAGAGAGCAACGAGCAAGCGTTCAGCAAGCCCAGATCTGCTGCCTGATCAACGTCGGGCGAGGAGAATTGGCCCCTGTCGCACACCGCTGGTCGGATCTCCGATCCGTGAAGCTTCCGCTCCTCCTTTGAAGCTCGATCACGCCTTTGTTGAAACGCAACACGACGCAAGTCAGCCGGCCGACAAGCCAGAGGAGATCGCGCCACCCCTGATCGCCGCCGCCTCTGCCCCTCCCCCTGCCAAAGCCGACCAGACGGCCATTGTTGTGCTTCACGATGCGAGCCCACCGGTCGACAGGTCGGAGGAGATTGCACACTGGCTATTCGGTGCTTGGAAAGTCCTGCCCTCCGCCCACCATGTGCTTCGTGCTCAACTCCTTGCTCTCGGCGCATCTCAGGATGCAAACACGTTTGCCGAGGTTCGCGTCGATTGCTCGACGAAACTGGCTTTTGCCGCCGCCCGAGCTCTCAAGCAGGAGCCAAACAAACTGCTTCTGACAGAAACATTAGATGCCAAAGAGCAGGTCAGCGAGGTGGTGAGATGGGTCAATGGTGTCAAATCTGATGCCGATATTGCACTCATGCAGGAACTCGTGGCTTTGGCAGGGGCTGCAATGGATGTGGAAGATTCTGTTTCGGATAAGGAAGAGAAGGTGGAGAGATTCTTGGTCTACAAAGCGAGGTGCATTGCTTTTGCTTGTGTTTTGGGAAGTGCCGCTACCACAGCTTGAGGTATACTTATATACCCAGTTTTACGAATTATGATTCCGTTTTGACCTCCCCGTGTGCGAGTAGACAATGAGTGTCAACTATAGAAATACACAATGGTATCCAGAATCAGGGTAAGATCCACTGAGAGGTGAGATTTGTTCAGCTCTCTTTGGTCACGCCCTTAACTTGAAAACCTTTCTGTCATTTCATAGTGTACACATCGTTCGACAACTTTACGGGAGAAGGTGAGATGTATAAATTTTAGCACACGGGGAGGAAGCAACATCTATTCATCAACCGTTCACAACAGCAATCTACCCACACAAAGCAGTCCTGTTGTAACTCAACCCATGCCCAAACTCAAACAACGGATCCTCCGTATCAAACGGCACATCCGCGACCTGGCTCTCCACAGCCTCCATACTCCTCGGCAAGTCAAACGGCAACTTGCCCTCTGGCTTCCACCCATCCTTGTTAAACACGACATCCAAAAACGCATCCGCACTGGCTCCGTAATGACCAAACAACGCCGCAGCCTCGTTGGCAATCTCTGGAATCACAGCAGGGCGGTCGAGAAGGATATCCACGATCGTGGGGCAGGCGTTGAACAGAGCCGAATGCGCAGCTATTTCCGTCTCGTTGAAGTCGAGGCGGCCTTCGTGGTAGCGTTGGCGGAAGGGCGAGCCACGGGATTCCCATGGCGTGCTCAAGCGCAAGAAACAAAAGTCGGCTTTTTCAGGCGAGTCGACGGCGGTAAGGTTGCGTGCGGTCAGGTATGAGGAATCGAAGCCTTGTGCGTAGAACTTGATGCCGTCGCCGGGGCGGAGGGGCAGTATGTCATGTTGGTTTCTCAAGAGCGTGTAGGCGCGTCTCTGTGTTTCGTTGCCGATGCGAGCGAAGTAGGCGTTTCCGACCACTCTTTCTGCAGCCTCTGGATCCACGAATCTGTTATCGAAGAGACCGAGCAAGAATTTTTCCTCTAGCAATCTGCGGACAGAAATGTCCAGACGCGATTCGGGGATTTGGCCAGAGGAAACGAGTTCGACAACGAGTTCGGTGCGTATCTCGCCGCCGAACTGATCCACGCCGGCATCCAGGACCATCTTTGTGCGTTCGAGCTCGGTGGTGTTTTCGAGGCCCCAGGCGCGTGCTGGTTCCACCACACCCATGATTGCTGCGTCGGTGATCAAGCCCCAGTCACTGACCACGATTCCGTCGAAGCCCAGCTCCTCGCGAAGCAGACCAGTAATGACGGGTTTGTTGAATCCGAATGCAATTTCAGGGTACTTGGTGCCGATGGGTCTCGCGTACGAAGGCATGATCTGACGTCCGCCGGCGGCGATGGCGGCTTGGAAGGGGATCAGATGGTAATCGAGGAAATTGCCAAAGTAGGTATTGTCCTTGCCGGTGGCGAAATGCGAATCGTTTCCATTCCTGGCGGGTCCCGCGCCTGGGAAATGTTTGGTGACTGTTGTTACAGACGTGTGACCCAACTCAGAGCCTTGGAACCCTTTGATCAAAGCAACGACCATCGAAGCAGTCAGATTTGCGTCTTCACCAAAGGTTTGTCCGGATCTAGCCATTCGCGGTTCGGTCACGACGTCGATTTGGGGCTGAAGAGCTGACCTGATGCCAACGGCCAGATACTCTTCTCTGACGATGGTAGCGTAGAGTTCAGCAAGCACAGGGTCTCTCAACGCGGCAATGCCCAGACTCTCGGGGAACTTTGAGAACTGGCCGCTCGCGATGGAGGAACCCACCGTATCCGCAAACGCATGGCGAGGATCGCTGGCAATGGTGACGGGAATCTTGAGGCGTGTCTGCAGAGCGAGTTCCTGGATTGCATTGTGCCACTCCGCCATCTGTTTTGCCGATTTGGCATTGTTGACGTTGAAGTGTGAGAGCAATTTTTCCGTTATCAAGGGTGCAGTGGTGAGATTTCTGCTGCCGTCTATCACGGTGGTGATATTGTCGATTGTGCCGTTGATGCCGGCGGGGATCTGTTTGATGAAGAGTTGGCCGGCTTTTTCTTCGACGGTCATGCGGGAAAGCAAGTCATCCAGACGGTCTTGTATGCAGAGTTGAGGGTTTAGGTAAGGCAGAATTGTCGAATTGGACGATGCGGATAGGGTGGTGCTACATGACGAGCAGGGAGTTGCCGAGGCGAGAGGAGATAGAAAGAGAGCGGACACAAGCAGGTTGCTCCATGAGGTGTTTGGTGTATACATCTTTCTGGCTCGAAGGTCTGGCAGCCAATCGTACCTTGTGGTGGTGGGAGATACAACCTACTTATACCGATCATCGGTGGTCAAGGCAGCTACACTCGCTGCCGGATCATCTGCCGTCTCTCTCTGACATTGAAAAATTATGGTCAGGTGCCGAGGAAGCGAAGGTATACACACCGTGTAAGTTGGATGCCTCCAGCCATCGTCTCCACACATCCCCACACCACACCCCAACTTTCCTCACATCGTGGAGGATTTTCTGTGCATGTGCTGTGGCTTAGGTGCTCGAGCGCAGTGCGACTACGTACGCCAATGCCATACACGAGGGAGAAAGCACCTTGGCGGTGGGGGTGCATACAGCAACCCTTGGCAGAGTTATCTTCCACAGAATGATCTTGTAACGTAGGCAAGGGAGACCGAGGCCGAGACCGTGATTGTGCAGAGATCACGACTCACGACATGCGCTTGAGATCGCGTAGTCGTGCACTTGTGGAGGGTTAGGACTTGAGGCCGACTAGCTTGCTTGTTCCAGCCGTGAAAGGAGTGTCGTCTCTTTGGGGCGACTGACAGTGGCCTAGGACAGTGATGTTGCATTCTTGGAAAAGAAGAAGGCTTTCGTGGTTTGCCTCAATCAGAGAGTGCATTTGTGTGTCCAAGTCACAACGAGAGATATATCGCTCTTAGAGGTGAAGAACGAAAGAGGGAGTCTACGCGGCGTAATAGTTTGGCATCCGAGTCACGACTTTTGACCACGAGTTAACCTGGGCTGTCACTATCCTCTACACATATGCGGCAATTGGATCGAATGATCCTAACTTCAAGATGATAGCATATTTGTTTGTTCGCTATGTAGTGTTCACACTATTATATCGGTGCTAACATTAGTATGCTTTATCTGTTCTAGCCACTGTGTTTGATATACTGCTTGTAGATGATCTAGTGAGCCTTTTATGTAAAGTCTTTCCGAAATAACATATTTTAACATACCGCCATAATCAAACTTCTTACTGAAGCGAAACACTATCACGCGAAGACTTACGTATGATAAAAGCATAACAGATTTAGTAGAAGAAGAAAATGATCGATGGTGTAGCCGTAACATCACTGTCGATGCGAAATCTGCTTGTACGGGGTACGACCCTGTTCCCGAATCTCCGGTACCAGCCAGAATGGTATTCGTTTTCTCATATGTAGTAAAGACCATCGTCATATCCTCGGTAACATCTTCTTGTCTGAGCTTTACTCTTCTTGAATCTCGGCAGGAGGCCATTCCTTCTAGTTCAGACTCCACGGATAGCCTTGATCAGGAGGATGTCTCCATTCATCTGGCATAGATGCATACAATTCGACATTCTGGGCATTGCAAACAAAGCCTTCCATCATGCCATCCTGGCCAGACCCAAAGTACGGCGAGGAATACATGGGTATACTGTTCGAAACCTCCCTGAAATCATGAAGTTTGTGTCTCTTCCATGTCATGGGATCTTCGAGTAACTTGTCTTGTCCACCGACTTCCTCAATCCGCTTATCCATGAGGTTTTTGAACATACCTCCTGCTTGTCTTGCGTGGTCTGCGGCTTCTGTGTATGGAACTGTTTCGGCTAGGATTCTTGAAAAAGTGGCGGTGTATCCTCCTTCAATACATGAGCGCATGATCTGTGGTGCCATAGAAGGTCGAAGGTCGTAGAGTTTGCGATATGTCGACTCTTGTGCAATGCTTGGGTACCAAATCAAGTAAGGGTCACTGTGTTCCCTTTTGGTCGCCATCATACGATCGAGACAGTTGTTCATGATTTTGCGGGCCGAAATAGCCTTTTCGATCGTGAGCGGAACAGGAAACATTTTTCCATCCTTCTTGAGAATCTTTTCTTCACGGCTCCACCATAGTGCGAACATGGTGTTGTGGAAGATGCCACGGACACAGCACTCGACTTCCTCGGAGACAAACTCTGGTCGGCGTAGACGAGCGTATCTGCCGATACCACCATTGTACGCAGCCATGAGAATCAAGACGTCTTTGTTCGTGGTAGGCAGGTCGCGAGGTAGAGGCGAGGTCAACAGTTCAAGGATCTCTGGAGTCATGACCTTGCGAGAACAATGCACAGTTTCGAGGTCGATACCCTGGTCTTCGGTGATGTTGAAGGCAAAACGGTCGTATCCAGAGGAGAAGGTGAAGGAGTTGTCTTCGTTATCGGCATCATCCTGCCAGGGACCAAACTCGGACAGTTCCTGCTTGCCCCTGAGTGAGGGGTAGACTGCAATGTCACCGTTGAGATAAGCCCCTGGTACAAGGGTCGAGGTGACAGTACGAGCATAGTCATTCATCAGGTCGTATCGGACTAGCTCAGACATGATCATGTCGTATATTGCCATGTTTCCACACTCGCGGGCTTCCTCTGCGATATGCACTTCTGGCAAGATGCCAAGCTCCTTGTACAGATCCAGGTAGCCAGCGAGGCACAAGCGCGACCGACTTGATAGATCATGTGCGGATGAGTTTGAACGAGTTTGCGGTACGTATCCTCGGAGGCGATCTGGGGGTGCCAGATACAATAAGGAGTCTCTTCTTCAGTATTGATGTCTGGTATTCGTCCGCTCATGATGCTTCGTGCATGGAGAGCACGGGTGAAGATTGGCAGAGCACCATGCAGTTCCGTGCCGAAGCCATCGTGATAGCGGATACCCCGAACAACACACAACCTCGTGATTGGGAGACCGAGTGCATTGGGAATCTTCTCGCCTCGGATCGCACCCTTGCAAGCATTATAATCCCATCTGAAGGTGCGTAGGCGTTTTGCGAAATGACCAGATGAGTCGAGGAGGTCGATTTCTGACAAAGCCATGATGGAGAAGCAGGGAGTGCTTTCGGATTGATGTCGCAGATGCGTCGACGAGCGGGCCAGAGATGGTTGAAGTAGTATTGGATGACAAGACAAAAGAGACAAAACCCTCGTCCGAGGCGCTCAAGGTGATATTAAGCTAGCATTTCGGTGACCAGATTGGTCGTAGTTGCGAAATTAAGCCGACTAAATTCTGATGAGTGGCTTCACGACTCATGATATACCAGTCTACAGTGCAAGGCGGGTAAAATGATAGAAGAAGAAAAAACAACGTACTTGATGTGACATGTGTATCATTTCGTATGACTGGTCGAAACCAATCAAAAGAGCAGGGAGGCTAAAATACAGGAAGGTATGATGGATGCTCGCCATCCAGGTATTACAGAAAAAGGAACGAAAGAGGCGCAATGCTCAGCGGCAAAGGAAACGAAAAAGGTTACTTTCTTCTGTTCTGCTGCATGGCCAGAATCTGAACCATGCGAACGAAGATGTTGATGAAGTCGAGCTCAAGGCTGATGGCCTCGTTGACGGGGTCGCGCTTGATCAGGCCGCGCTCGCTCAGACGGGCGTGGTGCAGGACCTTCTGTACGTCGTAGAGGGTGAAGCCACCGAAAACGACGAGACCACCGTAGAGCCAGAGGTTCTCGGTGAACATGAGAGCGCGGGTGGCGGTGGCGGGGAGGACCAGAGGAGCGAGACCGGAGAGGGCGACAACAGCGACACCAGCGAGAAGAGGGCCACCGATGTAGAGGTACTTGTCAGTCTTGGCAGTGGCACCGACAAAGGCAATGCTGCCCATCAGGCCGACAGTGTAGAGGCCGGCGCGAGCGAGGATGGCGGGGTTGTAGAACATGAGGGGGGACAGGAGGGCGGCTTGGGTCAGGTTGAAGGCGGTCCAGAGGGCGTACTTGGCGACGTAGCTGCAGACGGGGTCAGCACAGGACTTGAGGAATGGCAGAATCAGGACGACTCACTTCTCAGGAGGGCACATGCGAGTGCCCATCATGGTGCCGATGGAGCCAACAAGACCGATACCGAGGATCAACCAAGGGTTGGCAGCCATGAGACGGTAACTCCATCCGTTTGCGTGAAGGGCGCGAGCAGCGATGCCGATGATGCCGATACCGAGGCCAGTGTGCAGGAAAGTGTCGTTCAGGTAGGAGCGTTCAAAGGGAGGCATGCCGCCATCTTCTCTGGTTTCGCGGTTGAAGACGAGGCTGTCACAGAGTCAGCTTTGTCGTGGTCCATGTTTGTCTGAATGACACTCACTTGATGGCGAGCAGAGTACCGCCGAAGATGGCGCCGCCATAGAGAAGGCGCTGGGTGAGGTTTCCAGAGGCGGCGGGGTTGGATAAGGCGGGTTGTTGCTGGTAGCCGCGACGGAACGACTTTTGGAAGGCGCTGCGGAAGGTCGCTCGTGATGAGGCAAACTTGGTGCTGAAGGTGGAAGGTGCGGGTGCCTTTTTGATCGGTCCTTGGTGAAAGGCGCGGAAGGTGCTCGACGTGATGGGCGTCTGCTTGAGCGCAGCAGACAGCGCGAACGGTCGGCGCATCAGGAACGCCATTGTGTGTGTTGACTTAGGAAGGTGCAGTCGTCAAAGAGGCAGCAAAAGCTTCAAGCGCTTCACGTCGCCGCCGCCTTTATGAGCCGCAGCGTCCCTCCACACGCGTCCTCGGCATGACGAAATCCCGACCGCATCACCAACCGGGATTGGCAAGCACCCCTCGGAATCTTCCAGACCCCTCCATCTGGTGAGAGCCTCTTCTTTCCTGCATCGACGCACCTCTGCATCTTGTATCGCTCGCTGCGAGTACAAGTGACCAGTGCCACGTTCCTTGCAGACTCTGCGAACATCTGCCACCTCACGACTGGCTGTGGACCTCGCGATACCATGCCGCCGCCGAAACACCCCCCCCTCGGCGTTCCAAAATCGGGCAATCGCGATAACGGTAGGTTCGCTCCGTCCCAAACGTCACGCTGTGAAAGTTGCATCACCATTCGTTGTCTTTAAGCACGCCCATCTTTCCTGTTCCTGTTTTTGTTTTCTGTTTTCCCGTTTCTTGCTTGCCCTGTCCAGCAACCTACTGCAAGTCTGCAACTGCATCCTGCTCATTTTTCCTATCTGCACCTACGGCACATTCCTTTGACCCATCATGTGTGGCATATCTTGCATCCTTGCCCTGCAGCATTCCCATCACAAACTTCCGCATCTTGCCAATCCCAAGAAGCCCGTTCCCGGTGCCCAAACAAACGGTGATACAGATCACACAAAGCTCGCCGTCGAGCTTGATGCTACTCTTGACCAGATCAAACACCGCGGTCCCGACTCCCGCGGCCAGTGGATCAGCAATGACAAGCGCGTTGGTCCTCTGATCTCATTTACCCTGTCTCTACCCTCTCCCAACTCCATACTAACAACTCTCCTCCCGCAGCTTTTGGTCATGTTCGTCTAGCCATCAATGACCTTTCGCCTGATGGCATACAGCCCTTTCATGACAGTGAACGCACCGTCCATGCGGTCGTCAATGGCGAGTTCTACGACTACGATAATATCCGCAAAGACCTCGAGGCCAAGACCGACTACAAGTTCCGCGGTCGTTCGGATTCCGAGCTCGCCATCGCTTTGTACAAGTACCACGGCCTCAACTTTCTGCACTATCTGAGAGGAGAGTTTGCTTGTGTCCTGTTCGACGAATCACAGCAGCTCTTGATCGCAGCCAGAGACCGATACGGCATAAAGCCGCTGTTCTGGACTGTCCAAGACGGAAGACTGCTGATCGCCGCCGAGATCAAGGCCTTTTTGCCTTTGGGCTGGAAGCCCGAGTGGGATGTCAAGAGTCTTCTCGACGCTGGCTGGAACCACGACGAGAGAACTCTCTTCAGAGGCATTGCCAAGGTATGATGGAAGGAAGCAAGGCGGAAGGGTGTCTTCTAACCGAAAGTCAGGTCCGTCCTGGCCATTACCTCACCTGCCAGTCGTTTGATCACATTGAACAACGCCCATACTGGGACATTAACTATCCCGACAAGCACGCAGTTGATGTCCGAACTCCAGAAGATATGATCCAGGGAGTACGCCAACGCATGCTCGAAGCCATCAAGCTACGACTTCGAGCCGATGTTCCTGTTGGCATCTACCTCAGTGGTGGTATCGACTCGTCTGTCATCGCTGGAATGGTCACACACCTCGTCAAGGAACAGGGCATAGCCATGGGCAGCGCAAACGCCACGGACCGTGTCTCGTGTTTCAGTATCGCATTTGACGAAGAGTCTGGTTTTGACGAGTCCTCCATCGCCAATCGCACGGCTGAATGGCTCGGAGTGCGCTACATCAAGAAGCATATGAATGAGGAAGAGCTTGCCAAACGGTTCGAGGATGCTACCTGGCATTGTGAGCACCACAATCCTGACTTCAACTTTGTTGGCAAGTATGCACTCTCCGAAGTCCCTCAGGAAGTTGGGTTCAAGGTTGTCTTGACTGGTGAAGGAGCCGACGAAAACTTTGCTGGTTATCCTCTGTATTTGCCAGACTATCTCCGCGAGCCGGATCCGAGTTGGGAAAAGTACAACACACTGCCAGAAAGCGAAAGGGAACATCAGCTCGGCCTTGCAGAGACGGCAGCCATCGATTACTACACTTCAGTCGGCGCTGACGTGACGAACCGAGGACCGTCCGTCGCACGCCGCATGCTCAACGACATTAC
Organism: Aureobasidium sp. SLJ-2021a; assembly: GCA_019677095.1. NCBI lineage: Eukaryota > Fungi > Ascomycota > Dothideomycetes > Dothideales > Saccotheciaceae > Aureobasidium > Aureobasidium sp. SLJ-2021a. The sequence goes on from JAHRBU010000039.1 coordinate 49,625, forward strand.
TACTGTCAGTAGTATGGCGGCTTTTCAACTTGACATCTTCGCTCCTTGGACGAGTTGCTACGGTAAATGCGATCCTCAGGTCACCATTGCCAACAACGCCGATGGACGTGTTCGTAACTTGATCACCGATTCTTGGCACCCTCTCCATTCAGCGCAATACGTCTGGTCCAAAGGCCATTTGGCCAATATCTTCCTAACATGTCTTGGTGACCGTACCGAAATGGCACACAGCATTGAAGCACGTACTCCTTTCCTTGATCACCCACTCACGGAGTATGTCAACCATTTACCGCCATCAGCCAAACTCAGATGGGATGCAGAAGCGAAGGCATTCACCGAAAAGTGGGTACTCCGAGAGGCATCAAAACCTTTCATCACAGAGGAGTTGTATGAACGCAAGAAGCACCCGTATTCTGCACCAACAACTTGGCCCAAGGGTGGTCACCTGAACAAGCTGCTGGACAAGCTCATCAGTGAAGACAACATCAAGCAGCTGGGCTTTGTTGATTGGGAGAGATGCAAGGGACTGACGGCCAAGGCGTTTGGTGAGAATGGTGACCCCATGGCCATGAGGTATGCAATTGTCGTGGCTGAATGGGTTGTCTTGGGACAGCGATTTGGTGTCGCAGCAGCCAAGAAGCCTGAGGGAAATTGATGCCATGTCATGCAATGCTATGCTAGGTGGCTCGACAGGGGTGCATTGCACTCGACCAGCTGAGGTACCGATGATGTGTGCATTGTCCTGCAAGACGTTTTTCTATCAATGACGTTCAGATTCCATGCATGTCATCTCCACACAAGTGGTTTTAGCAAATGAAGCCTTTTCTTCCAGAAGAAAAAAGGAAGGCTAAGGGCGAGATGAGTGTTTCATGTGTATGCAGAGTGAAAAGTTCCGTGGGAAGGCTGAGATTGAGATACGATCACCTCCGTATCTTTGGCAATCCGCCGTAGGAAACAAGTGCGATACAGAAGGCGTGGAAAGGAATCGCTCATGACTCAAAGAAAAGGAACTGGTCTATGATCCGGGACCGGGAACAAAGGTGAGGATGTGCGGGAATAGTGGTTAGCGCTGGCGGGTGATTCGTCTCGGCAGACGGAGCGTGCCGGCCGACGGCGAAGCGGGAGCGGAGAAGACCAAACTATGACATGGGGGCAACAGACGCGGTCGTGTCTCTCCTTTAACGCTCGCATGTGTTTCTGATGGTTTGACACATCCCCTCGCAGCTGCTGTCATTTCTTGTACAGTTTAGCGTGCATCCTGTTGGTGTCCAAAGGCTTCGGTTATAAATCCAAGGACGGACGCTGCTGTCGTCAGATTGCTCAACAGCTTGTGTCGCGTAGCATCGCTGCATCTCACTGAAGCCTCGCAGCAACAAAACCATGATAAGCTGAGACATTTGTACATGACCGACATGTCCAGACCATGGCCAACGAAGATGCATACACTTATGACGCTCATGATATACGGCCCGACGACAGTGTTAGCCGCCGAGGAGACCAGGCCAGCGTCAGCAGCGCCGGTATGAAGTCGACAGCCTCTTCATCCGATGACGCTCCAGCAGACTCTCACGTATCGCATTCGACATACAAGAATGAAAGACCAACCACACCTCCATCGCGGCCAACCTCGATACGCTCATCACAACCGCAAACCCCGGCTACTTTTGTCTCTGGCAACAAAGAAAGAGTGAGGTACAGCTGGCAGTCGATCCACGAAGACGAGCCCAACAGGCCAAGGATACACATTGTCAAGATTGTCTCGAATACGGCAACAGCTTCGGCAGCCTCTCCTCAGGGTGAAGCCTTGGCCTTTTCCTTGTCGCCCGCTGGAAAGAGAATCGCTGCATACAATTCGGCCAGGCTATTCATCTTCCAAACTGCCGCACTGCCCGTCAATGTCTCGCACGAATATGCTTTGCGAAGGCGACCACTCGCTGTCGAGATTTGTGATGATGCCAACGTGCTGGCTGTACTCGTCGACGAGCATACCGTCAATGTCTACGACTTGTCGCGAAACAATGCTCGTCGCGTGAGGACCGTGCGTACTGACTTGCCAACATCCACGATCGCATTGTCTTCTACTGGTGGTCTGCTCGCTGCTGCTTACGAAGGAGGTGTCGAGGTCTTTTCTCTGGCTCCAAACGCTCTCATCACTGATCGACGTGCCGTGCGGGCACCAAAGATGGATAGATTGGTCTTTTCTCAGGACGACTCGACTTTACTCGGAACCACCACTCGAATTTTTGCGTCATCCACCCTGGTCGTTTCTGTCCCAATTTTTCCTTCGAATCCCTCTACTCAACCTTCACACCAAGAACTTCAAGAAGCTTGGTGCACTGGTATGCTGGAGCCACAAAACATCAAAAACAGCAGCCATGCTACCTTTATGCGAGAGCAAGGAAGTATGACCAATGACAAGCTCTTTGCTTGGAACGGTCTTGAAGACACATTTGGTGTCCTCGATGCTCACGACATGGTCTACAGTCAAGTCGATTTCCCGGTAGCCATATCTCCCCCTCTATCTACCTGCGGAGGACTCGGAGCTGCCATACACCACTGTCCATCCATCGATGAACATGGAAAGATTGTGGCCATGATTGTCAACGATCGCACAATTCGCTTGTACATAGTTCCTCAGGAAGCTGAAGATGGTACTACCAAAGTGGAAGCACATAGCATCGATCATGAGTTGGATGAAGAGTATGGCTGTCCGTTTACCGATCTGAAGTGGGTACATTCACGCCTCAATCTACCAGCTTCTTCGCAATCGCCTCACCAGATCAGAGGCAGGTTGGTTGTCACCAGTCCCGGATCTTTGGTCGATGCAGAACATGCGGAGCTGAATGTACAAGATATCGAGGGTGGTCGCATCATACTTTTCGACTTTGATCCGCAGTTTGCTGGTCAACCAGGTCAGACATTTGTCTTTCATGTTGGTAAGGCTCCACCAGTCACACTTGAGGAAGAGAAGATGGATGTTGCAGATGAAATCGCGCTGGTGAGGCGGCGAACGGTAACCTCAACTCGAAGCAATACACTTGGAAAGAAGACACCCTCGCTTGGAAGAGCTGCAACAACAGTGTCGAGACGTCAGGACACCTCTCCGTATCGAAACGGAAGCCCGGCTGGGTCTTCACATCAACTAACCTTGAACACCTCACCATGGAGGAGTCGTCGAGTGAGCTCTTCTTTGATCTCTCTGCCTGCCGATGCAACCCGATCACTACCAGACTTACTCGAAGCAAGCGAACTGGCAGCCGAGTCACTTGAACAACCATACACGCAAGGGGCACCTCGCTCTTACATGTCGATCGAGCGCGCAGCCACTGCTGCGAATGCACATCGCTTCCAAGCACTCGAGGAACACGAAGCAGAGTCAGAACATCCGGGTGATCTACCATTACCAGCTTACACCGAGCTTCCGAATCAACCACTACCTGGAAAATACCGTGCTCTTGCAGGGCTTGACATACCGACACACGGACGCTTTGTACAGCAAAACAGCAATCCTGCATCTACAATCAATACCGCACCTCCAACGTTTCCGGACAATCGATTTCCTCCAACGGCGTCGACATTGTCTCCCGCACATGCTCTTCCTCAGCACATGCATTCATATAGTCAATCCATCAGCCCCATCAGCCCTGTCACCAATTCGGCCCCTAGAAGCGACTACAGTCCCAGCCCAGTGACAACACGATCTGGAACACATGTAACACTACGCACTCAACCGTCTTGGGAGACGATCAGCACCACAGCGCAAACCAACCCCCGTGGCCCTTCGACCCTACGGTCTCAGCCAAGTTGGGAGAGTGGCAGAACGATGAACTTTTTTTCGCCAGACATACCCCAAGGTACCAGAACTGTACCGACGAGTCCAGAGCATATGCGTCCACCTCAAATGATGCAAGGTCTAGGACTACAAGATTTTCGGCATTCAGTGCTATTACCTCAACATCGCACTGTGGAAGAACGACCACGTACAACGGCTTCGGATCCACAGCTTACTGAAGAAATCACGAGTCATATTCAACATCGCCCTCCGCACGTAACTGCCATGCAAGCGGTCAATTTTGCAGCCGCAAACACACTCACGCCCGCAATCACTTCTACAAGCAGGACATCTACTGGTGCGGTCTCGGCTGTTAGTACAGTTTCTGGTGATGGCACTATACCACCTCGTCCCGCTACCTCTGCAGGCGCGGTTGGCTACCAAGTCACTGCCTGGCTTCCTCCCGCCCCACCCACACCTCTGGACGACTCACGTCCGACGCTTACCGCTCGCTCCAAGAGTGCTGGTATCCCGCCTTCGAGGGCCAGTGCTCGAGCTACTTCTTCTGGTGTTGCTCGAGAAACTACACAAGAGGGAGCCTCTTCCCCTACGATGAGGCGATCGAGGTCTGTGGGTACGGGAAGGAAGGCTTGGTTTGCAAAGAAGAAGCAACTGGAAGACAGGATTGGAGGGGAGGTTTTGCCGACGATAGGTAGGGGTGTCAGAGAGGATCTTTTGCATCATGAGGCGCAGGGGAAGAAGTGTCTTGTTATGTGATTGGGGTCTTTGAGTTCCTGTGGGTTTAGGGGAAAGAATTGATTTATGAAATATGGGCATTCTTTGGGTGTTGGTGTCTTTTATCAGGGTGGGTTAGAGAGATTGGATACCCAATCAAGATCTGTGGAACCATTTGTCCCGAGGAAGCCTGAAGATCATTCAGTGACACCAGATCGCCATCCTTCAGCCAGCAAACCATAAATCAGCGAATCTCGAATCCCGATATGCGTCTCCCACTCGGCACGCAAATGTCCCTCCAGCTTGAAGCCCAACGCCGCGAGCAACGCGACAGACGCCCGATTATCAGGATCCACATCAGCGACAATCCTCCGTTGGCCCTCTGCAAACAACCTCTCAATCAACATACCCACGGCCTCTCTCCCATACCCACGTCCCAGCGCCTCACGCGCAACCAGATAACCAATCTCAGACACGCCTTTACGTTTCGTGCTCGCGGCCACAAAGCCAATGGCTTCATCCTCGCCGACCTTAAAGATTGCCCAACACTTCCAATCCGAGGTGTCGTCAGCGGAGAAGTATTCGCTGAGTTCTGGGATGGAAGAGAAGGGGGCGCGGGACCACCATTGCATGGATTCTGGGTGGGACATTGTGGGGAACAGAGCTGGGGCGTCGGATTCACGGCGAGGACGAAGGGAGAGACGGAGCTGTTTGGGTGAGAGGGTCATGTTTGCTGAGTACCTTGCCCGTAAAGGATGTTGTGATGGTGGTCGGTGCAAAGAGTGCATTTGTTTGGGTTGAAAGAGATACATGTGGAGACTGTCTTGGCACGCTTAAACCTCGGCATAATCGACACTGAGGACTTCCCCCGGCAAAACCATTCGATATGACTGATACACGAAGGATGGATGCAACGCATCATGAGGCGCAGTACATACAGCTGCGCAGACCTGCATCGTTAGCACCAATCATGAAGACAAGAGTTTTTTTCGAAATAGGCTGATTGGTCGAGCAAAGAAAACAATTTCTAGGCTCCAGCAACCTCAGAGTGAAGCAGCACCTTCTTCCCAGGAGCAGGGACGCGTACGAGCAACACGTAATCATCATCATGTCTTGACCGGTTGTGTGGCTATACCGTGATGTAGCGCTTACTTGTAATGCGCTTGCGACCGCTCAAGACCTCCTGATCCAAGCAAGGAGGATTTGCCTACCATAAATGGGTCTCAATACGAATCTTGGCGCATATTTCTGATATACTTCAGTCAGCTTGTCAACAGGTCAATGGCAGGATTGCTGGTTTTCCCTCGACTTATAACTCACCGCATCCGCCCTGGATGTTTGATTCCTTACACCTCGAGATCCTGTGTTAAACATGATGAGTCTCGCGTTCTTTATCTTTGCTTCCCTGCTCGCCGGGATCTGTGTTGCAGACTGTCATCATCATCCCGATGCGCCATCTCCTTATAGAGGCTTGGATATCACGTACAAGAAGGTGCTTTTATTCAAGAATTGGTTGTCGTTCGACGCTAACTCTCTCCAGAGCCGTATTTGCGAGACGACTCCAGGAGTCGAGTCTTTCTCTGGCTATATCCATCTCCCATCCTCACTCCTAGCAGAGACGCAAGATACTCCTGATCCTTACAACATCTCAACGTTCTTTTGGTACTTTGAGGTCAGTATTGGAGATCAACAACAAGATATAAGTAGTCGACAAATGGCAGTCTCGAAACAATCCAAGGAGCTCTCCGCTTACGATCTGGCTCGCAGGTGGGCCAGGCGAAGCATCTTCGTTCAGTGCCGTGACCGAGAATGGACCTTGCTACGTGAACGAGTACTCCAACGGCACGGTACTGAATCCATATTCTTTGAACGAGCATTCGAATGTCTTGTACATTGATCAACCCGTTCAAGCTGGTTTTTCCTACTCCACCTTCCTGAACAGCACATTCAACTTCATCAATTCTGATCCAAGCGTGTCTTCGATCACTCCCGTCGACTCCTACAACGATGAGCTTCCGGCGGAAAACGCGACTTTCAAATATGGAATTTGGGCGGATCAGAACCCACTCCGTACTGCCAACACTACAGAAAACGCCATGAAGCCACTATGGCACTTTCTTCAGAGCTGGCTTGAGAAGTGAATGGTCCTGCCTTTCCAATCACAGCAAGACACTGACGCTCGATCTAGCTTTCCAGAATACAGGACTCACGATTCGCGCGTCAATGTTTGGGGCAACTCTGTGCGTACGGCCGCTGCATTTCCTCGTACTGTATCTCTGACTTTGCTGTTTAGTATGGCGGCTTCTGGACCACCGGCTTGACAAGCCACATCCTGGATCAAAACGCACAAATCAGCAATGGCAGTCTGCCAGGTAAAATCATCAACGTGAACACCCTCGGCATGACGAATGGCTGCACAGATGCATTCGCAACGGCAAAATCCATCGGCGATATCGTTTACAACAATACTTACAACACTTCCTTCCTCTCCGAGGATGTCTATTCCGAGGTCCAGAACAACCTCACCAAAGCTGGCGGCTGTTACGACCAGATACACCAATGCCGTTCCCTCGTCGCCGAGTCTGATCCCGGAGGAAGTGGAACAAACGAGACGGTCAACGCTGTCTGTGCCACCGCAACAGCATACTGTTTTGCTTACGGCGGCAGTGGGGTTTACGTTGCACTCTCTGGACGCACTGTTTTCGACCTGGCGCAAGCCGCCCGGGCGCCATACCCACCTTATTATGGCGTGGGGTACCTGAACCGACAGGAAGTCCGCGAAGAGCTCGGCGTACCGGTCATGTTCAATCAGAACTCGGCCAGCGTGACGAACAACTTTGTCGCCGTCACCGGCGACACCGCGCGCTTCGATGGCATTCGAGCATTGAACCAGATTCTCACCTCAGGCGTCAAAGTGGCCTTTGCCTTTGGCGACCGCGATACAAGGTGCAACTGGCTGCAGGGCGAAGCGGTTGCTAACGCAGCCGAGTGGCCAGGGAAGCAACAATTCGCAGCTGCCGGCTACGAGGAGACTCGAATCAACGCTACATACATCGGTGGCCTGACCAAACAGTACCAATCCCTGAGTTTCACGAGAATCTTTAACGCAGGCCACGCGGCAGGTTACTTTCAACCTCAGACCGTGTTGGAGATTTTTGAGCGCAGCAGTGTGTGGGATCATGATGTTGTGAGTGGACAGAAGCATTTGGTTGCGGATGGTGCGTATCGCACTAATGGGTCTGCCAGTGCTTGGAGTCACTTTGAGGTTCTTCCAAATGTACCGGCTCCTGTTTGCAATATCTGGGAGGCGACGATTTTGTGTACGGAACAGCAGTTGACTGCATTGGCGGATGGTAGTGCGGTGATCGAACATGACATTGTGGTTTATCCAACAGCGTAGAGATCTGATTACCCACTACCCTCGATTACCACACTTACAATTGCGCGTGATGGCATTGCACATGTTTGCTAAGACTTAAGTAGGGTATAAATAACTTATGATAAGGAAGTTCTTATTCTAAGTCCCTTTAAGCATTATTTATATTATATTTAGCTTCTTTTGATTAAGCTAAGATATACATACTATATAGTATAACATTACTTCTAGAAAGGTATAAGATAAGCTAGTTAACTAGTTTAGAGATTTATAAAAACATAAATTTTGACTAAGTCCCACGAAATTTTCCGGTACTGCTAGACGACTAGGGATCCGTTTCCCGGCAGAACTAGTTTAGTGTCCCGTACGTTTAACAGAATGTTAATGCCGAGGGTTGAGATTACCACTCGTGAAATCTGCTTCATCAATAGCGATGCGGAGTCGGCGGCACCAAAACAATAAGCGCAAACAGGTTTTGGCCCGAGCGCGTGCCGCAAAACTTATGGTCGAAGCTCCACTCCCCTCGGCCCCGACTTCATCTGGAGCTCGCCTAGAGAACGATATCAACATGAGTCTAGAGTCCATCAAATCAAAGCGCGATGGATAGTGGAGCCCGGACAGAAACCCACCAACGAGGATCAAGATGGATTGCATGTTCCAACAGAGCCCGAATCCGTTGTATAAGGTGATGGCGCTGCTACTACATCCAAATCGCTTCCTTACCTTCGGACTGTGCCTCGACATTGCAAGATGGACTTTATTTCACCATCTCATACTATCCCCGAATCTGTCAACACCGCGGCGCCCGAGGTGTATGACAGTCTTATCCACGACGGCCCGCCAGCATATACTCTAGAACTGTCGCAACTCGAGCAGTCGAATCCACGTGGCTAGGTCCGCGCACTGTTTTTCTTTAAATCGCCTTCTCACGTTGACCCTAAAGAGATAGTCAAATTCTTTCACGAGGGTCTAAAACCGACCCTCTAGGCCATTCCGTCCCTCGCGTGTAAGATCGTACCTTTCGACGACGGGGAAAAACCGACCGGCAAGATTGCTCTTAAGCACGGCGATTTTGGATCCTTAATAGTGAAAGATCTCTATAGGACTGGCCTAAATTACAAGGAGTTGCAAAAGCTGAATTTTCCTTAATCGAGACTCGAACCTACCGACCTCTATGCCTATAGGGTCTTTCTAACACCTAACGAACAGCAACCGGTTTTCATCCCGCAGCTAAACATTATCGACGGTGGTTTTATTCTAACTCTCTATAGTCATTATTTAGTTTTTGATGCTCGGGGCATTAACGAGGTGCTACGAGTGTAGGCTAGAAACTGTCATCACTTATAGAACAACACTGTTCCTAAGTGTGATTCTCTGCCTGTCGAAAGGTTCGCCCGGACCGCGTATAACGCTTCTTAAGAGCTAACTGCCGATAGGGGCCGCCCGGAGCATTACCCTAAGCTCATAATTGCTCCCGAGCCTATTATCTTCGGGGAACCGGCTATAAAAGACACGCATAGATCCCGGGTCTATCGATTGTCTTACGAAGCTTTAGCCTAGCTAAAGAATGACTATACTAAAACTAGGGATGACTAGACATCGACCAACGATAGGGTTACTACATTAATCTAGTGCTCGGTGATTCGGGCATAGATTGATCCCGATTAGTTTCTAGATGACACGTTGTCGCATTATATCGTCAACGTCGATCTAAGACGTCGTTCCGAGCCTACTTTAGAAGAGGATTACCCCGGTTGTCCTATAAACTACGCCCGTGCTATAATGGGACTAAGAGATGTCTACTATTCCTTAAGCATTACTCCCCTTGCCAATTTAATTAGGAGCGCGGTTAAGAAAAGAACGCCTAAGTATGTAGAATCGCTTATAACCCTTCTTTCTAACGTTCCTAGCTACGATCGCGTTATGTCGGCTTCATTTCCGAACCTAATGACGACCGACTGCCTAATAAGCACGTGGTACAAACTCGATATCTACGACCTTAACTTTAGCCCTAGAATTAGAAGAATCGAACGTGTTAGATTTCCTAAAGGAGGTCTATTTAATGGACTTAGTATGATCTATCCGCAGATCACTAGAGGAGAGGGGTTAGGTATAGAGATTGCGATTAGATTAGACAAGTGCAATTTCGAGAAGCTAGAGTAGGATCTAGTCTAGTGCAAATATACAAAGCCGACAGACCCTAGGTACGACTATATGTAGGGGATAAAGAGAGATTCGATGTACTTGTTTTCGCCCGAGTTTGACTCATTTAACCTAGATTAAGCACTTAAGTTTACAAGCCACATTTTTGATTAATGTTCGGTTGCAAGAATTTGCGCATTAATTGCCTACTTATTTAAGTGGCGCTATTAAACGTGCCGCACGGAAAAATGCTACCGAGAGAGATCGACTACCGATCGCAATCTTGTTACGACTTTATATACATATAGCCGCATAGCAAATAGCTCATGTCCCGCGATATATCGGTCTCGCTCCTTTATGCATTAAGAGTCTAGTCTTAACGCTAGCGGTAGATCGTCGCTCTAAACTATCCCGGTGGTGCTAATTCCTTATAAGCTGTAATATATACATAAGATTAACTTCGGTACCTAGGTAATCTTGGATATATTGATTTTAAACACAGCCCTAAATAACTTCTATGTCCGTCGTCTCCTACACGTATCGCCGACAGGTAAGGATATAATCCTGTTTGAGCTGTTGGATTGTACCCACTAGAACTCGAGATGGCGACCCACTCTCGCCTAGTAACTTTAAGACGTACTATCCATTAGATCCCCTAGCTATGGAAAGAGGCAGCAGAACATCTCGCGAGTCTCCTAGTACTATCCCCTTTCCGTTCCAAGATTTCCGTGATATCGTCGTACCCCGAGAACGGCCGCGTGTACTCAATACCGGCGTGCGTCCCATGGAAACCGTAAAGTCCTCAAAACGAACCTTAATTCGACCTCATTTTGAGGTAAACCTACAGACCTCTGATGGCTCGATTAGTAACGGAACTATATGGAAGTCCCCCTTCTCGCATGGATCTTTCGGTAAACATGGAAATCCTCGACGACATGGTGGTAGCAGTGCTTGCTCTGATCGCGACATTGGCGACAGTTATTCGTATCGTTGTCAAGAAGAGACAAGTTTTCTTATCGACAAGGCGCCTGCGCATAAGATGCACACAGCGGACCCGAAACCGACAAGCTACTCCTCTAGATGGTAGGTGTTTGAGCAGAGCACTGCCATGCCTAATGCACTATCACGGTTGAACAGCGAGTTACATGGAAGATCTAAGTCTTGATAATGCAAAAGTAATTTGGATGGTTTGTAGTTCGAGCCCGAATGGAACACGGGCTAGCACGGCACGCGCGGCACGCATGGCTAGCACACCGTGAACAGCGCTTCAACAAAACTTAGGCGCGTTCCACTCGCGATACACGTTGACTCCGCACGGTCCATAAAGACCCCGTGATTGGTTTCTTATATTGCGATCCAATTCCTCAGAAGTGATATAAACCTACTAGTCTACCGAAACGAAAAAGGACTACCGTGTGATCTTTAGCCCTCTAGTTAAGACGTTAACGCCATGGCAACAGCATTGCGAGAATTGCGTCTCGTACACGGAATTCGAGCCATTGCTGGCGGCCAGAGTCAAAGGCCACCTTTGATTCTCATCCCAGGCTGGCCGCAAACCGCAGAGGCATTCAGCGGCATCTTCGAACCTCTTTCGCAACGGTATCGATTCCTGGCTCTCGATCCACCTGGCTTGGGCGATTCTTCTGCCCCCACTAGTTACGACACCACGACCGTGAGCAAAATCATGGCGGAGGCGATTCACGATGTCGTCGGTGACAGTCCCTATCATCTGATCGGCCACGACGTGGGCGGATGGATCGCATACCCATGGGCCGCGCAATTCCAACCAAGAGTCAAATCCCTCAGCATTCTTGATGCGTCTGTTCCGGGTTTCCTGCCCCAGTTTCAATTTCCAATGTCGCGGCAAACCAATATGCGGCTATGGCAATTTTCATTTCATGCGCTGCCTGAGCTACCCGAGATACTCACCCGCGGCCGCGAACGAGAGCTGCTCACCTGGTTCTTCAATCTAAAGACTGTCAATTCAGAAAGCTTCCGTAAGGATCATTTCGAGCGCTACATTCAGACCTATTCGAAACCAGGCGCGATGAGCAGGAGTTTCGAGTACTACCGGGCGTTCGAGAAGAGTGCAGAACAAAATCTGGAGTTCGCAAAGAAACCGCTCAAGATACGAACTTTTGCTCTAGGCGGTGCCAGCTCAGTCGGTGTCGGTATGGTTGACATGGTGCAGAAGTTCGCTGCAACCAAGGTTTCCGGAGGAGCGGTAGATGGCTGTGGGCATTTCCTACCAGAAGAACAACCATATGCTGTCGCGCAGAAACTGCTGGAGTTCTTGGACACGGTCGACTAAAAGTGATGTCCTATTGAGAATACGAGCGAGCACTTTAGCAAATTCTGCTTTCTATTTAGTCTAGAGACGTTAAAGTTGAGTTTAGATGCATAGAGTATATAATGGACCCTAAGCTATAACTACTATCATTCTCATGTTAGATCGGTTCCGGCAACCTGTGAATCGGTGGATAACAAGCCGATGAGTCTCATATCCGTTGATGCAACTTGGCATGTTGGTGAGAGCATGTGCTCATAGCGATTGAGAAAATCGACGGCTGCACAGCCCTACAAAGCTTGTCCATAGGTCTGCGGCAAAAGACCGAGTATCGAAAACGACCAGAGAATTATTGGAATGATTGATAGATGAGTCATTGTCAAATGATTTGTAGATCCTGACACTCGACTATTAGGAACATGGCTGGCATTTGTATCTGCCCCAGGCGAGTCTCGGGAATATGCTTGGAGTTCCTCGATCCCGAGGACCCCTGACGTCGTGGCAGATCTTGGACTGCGAACTCTATTGGCACCTTGGCCTCTCCTCGGAGCGCATCGTCCCTTTATACCACGAGTCGTACTTTGTTATCCTTCGATCTCATAGTTGTATGGCGACAGCAGAGAACACAGACTGGACTCTTCCCCTATACAAGACCTATCCATTCTGTCTTGGCCGAGACAAGCTAGGGTAGAAGACAGTTACATGTTTGATCATTTCCTCTCGGTTTCTACTCTCAATTGAACAGTATTCGCTTTTTTCTGGTTATGCATATTCAGGGCTGGTGTTGGTAGAACTATGTCGTCCGCCTGCAAAGACACCTACTAAGGCAACATGATAGAGTCTCCACCAAGCACGACACTTTCTCCAGTATGTACATCGAGCCCCTTCCATGCCCCTTCGACATCGACGTCTCTGCGGATCTCGTGCACTCTTGTGACGCTGGCATCTCTTTTGGCTTTGGTGCCATAGAAATCACTGCTTCCGGCAACGCAGGCGTCGAAATTGCCCCAAACGGTGTCGGCGACTGTGCGCCAGACGGCACTCTGGTCTACAACCATGGCAGGCGTGTAGAATATTCTGCAGTCGCTAGGTTCATATACGAATTGCAGAGGCGTGTTTGTGTCGTCGCCCTCGCGGATACCGTCTCGTGAGTTCACGACGGGGCCAGAGGAGCTACGATAGAGGGGAAGTTGCGAGTAACCACCCAGCGCAGTGCTGTTCAATTGCTCCTGGTGAGTAGAGTTGGCGAAGGTGAACGCCGTTTCCGCAGCACTCAAGATGTAGGACCAGGGGAAGTCGTTTGTGCCTTTGACACCGCCAACTGCCTGAATTTCGTTGTAGTTCGGACGACCACCCAGAGCGATCGTCTTGACGCCGGCTTGTTGGCGCATCAATTCTGAGAATATCGTGCAGGTAGATGCGCAGTAGCCGTCGTAGATCATGACGATGTTTTCAGTGGCGAAAGGTTGAGCAGTGATATTTGAGCGGTTGAGGTAGCCGGATACGTCGATGCCGCCGGAGTTGAGAGGTGTGAGCACGTCAGACAAATTCCAACGGATGATGGAAGTGAAACTGTCGTTCCCAGGGCCGTACTCATGAGGGCCGTATTTCTCGGCCCAACTCATGAAAGGCTCATAGTTGACGTCAACATCGGTACGATAGTTCCAAGCTGAAGACTCGATTTCCAGAACGGCATCGCTCTGATTCAAGCTTCTCGTGTAGTTGGCAGCGATGGCGGAATATTCTTGACCCAGGATATCAAAGGCTTCGTGAGCGCGGAAGCGAGTGGCGCCGTAAGGCAAGATGGATGGGAAGAGCTGTTTGAAGAGGTCGTAGCCTTGCAGAATAGTACCACCACCATTCGCCGACAGATCGATGATTAGTCTGGTCTTGTTTGCAGCTAGGGCAGCAGCAATCAACTCGCTGTTGACGTTCTGAAATTCAACCTCTGCGCTGTCATCACCAACGAATGACGGCACAGACAACACTGCAACATCTTCGAAGCCGGGCTGGTCCAAGAAGTAGCCTCCGTTGAGATTGTTGGATTGGCGCACGACAGGAGATGGATAGCCTGGGGCAGCAGTTGACTTCGTTGAGGTGGTTCCGGTGGCCGAAGTAGTAGCGTTAGTAGCAGAACTTGTCGCACTACTAGTGGTAGATGTAGCAAGACTCAGGGCCTTGGCATAGGCATCTATGGGGACCGCGAAGTACTCTCGATAGATGTCTGCTCCGGTTGTGATGTTACTAAAGTCTGCCAAAACTCGAGCAAAGTTTTGGTTCGTTACAGTAGAACCATTCGCAAAGGTAAATGTGGTTGCTGCACCCGGATACACGTAGCGGCCACGACCGCTTCCAGAGAAAGTGCCAGTACCCGTACCAGATGAACCAAGCGATACTTGTGCGGGAATATAGAATAAATTGTTCCATAGAGCGTCTCTATCCTGGAGAGAACCATACTGTGACCAGTCGAGTAAGAAGTCGATGGCGTTCTGTCCGTCAATCTGCACAATGGAAGATGGTGTGAAAGAAGCATTACCAAACGACGCGGCGAGGATGTCGGCGTATGCGTAGATGACTGGTAGACTTTTACCATCTTCAGAAACAGATGCGAGTGGGAAGGTTCTTCCAAAGGTAAAGATGCTTCCAACACTGTCTGGCACAAAAGCGAAGTGACCGTCGTGTGCTTGTTGGAAGGCCTCGTAAACATCCCACCCGAAGTCGTGTTCACTGACATAGGCGCCCGCAGCAACATTAGCCTCGATTGCGTCAAACACAGCCCAGAAGTCGTATGGTGGCTGAATCTTGTCTGCATAATCTTTGGGAGGATCTTTGAGATATGAAATAGTAGTCTGCCACTCGAGGTAAGGCCTCATTGACTCCATCAAAGCCGAAGCAGCGCTCTGATTGAAAGGGATGGAATTGAGGCACTCGTATGCAATCGCTGCTGGGACAGTTGGTGTAGCTCGAGGCGAAGCGGATGTAAAGGATGCCACCAGCTTCGAGACGCTTGCACAAGCATCTAAGCCGACAGGTGCCGATGGAGGAGAGCTGGCCAAGGATGAACTGATGCCACTATATGCAGAGATGGCAGTCGTAACTGGTACGGACTCCGTTGTGGCAACAATGGTCGAACAGGTCGCTGTAGCAGGGGGAACGACAACAGTGGAGAACGCACCAGTACCGGGGCTTGTCGAGTTGCCGGTAGGAGCAGTCCAATGGACTGTGTGCGAAAAGCCGATGGGATATGTGCGATACCATGACGGTTTTGGCTGATTCGGTGTGAGGACATCCGCCGAAGACCAGCCAGGATGAGGGAAAGATGCTGACTGGTGCCATGGAGCCGCATGGACAACACCAAGCACAGGCAGTATAATCAATAGAGTCTCCAACATCTTCGCCGAGATGGAAGTAAGTGATAACGGGATAACAGTGATGAGTGCAGACAGAGGAGGGGGACCGTCAAGGAGCAGAAACGTACAGTATTTATGCAATCATCATGGGGAAGGCCACGCAATCCTGCTCGAGTATGAGCATCTATCGCGATATCTTGATATGGACTGCGCGGTGGGGCCTTGGTGCAGACTACATACAAGAGGCGGATTATCCGGCGCATGGTTAGTCCGCATATTGATGATTGACGGCAGCTCGCTGGCAGATCTCCGAAATTTAGTGTGATCGCATGTGCGATAGAGGAAGGTCGCGCGGATGTTTACGAGATAGCACTTGCGATGTATCGACAAGCATCAGAGTTTTACTACAGGGTGTGTGTGCGTCTTTTGGATAGTGCGTGGCTGGCGGATGGCCTATTCTGACCTTCCTACGGTTTGCTGCAATCCTCGAATATGTAGACGTATGGATGTGCGCGCTATCCAACGGACGTGAAGATACCCTGTAGACGTCTGCTTGGGTCCTGCTTGATCGGGAAGGTGAGCGACATGTTCTGATGCGGGGCAGACCGAGCTCGAGCCGATAAAGGGTAATTGATAGGGGCACGCATGACAACACGGAAGTTAACATTGCTATTACGAACTCGAGTAGCCAAGCTAGAGTAGCAGTCGAGTCGAATTGACGAGAGCTTACGAAGAGAGAAAGAGCTAGCCATGCAGAACGGAATCATGGACTTTGCCGCAGATGCGCTGTGCTTGCGCCAAGCCACGGGGTTACCGAAGACAACTCCGAAGGTCCTCAGTTCGAAACTCGGTGTGGTCATGTTTCAACAAGTGGCTTACATGGTAGAGTTTGTCGCATGGAAAACGATGAATGCACTTGCAATGGCAGTCTAGCTCTGGCATGGACTGACCAACCGAATTCGGTAGATGTGGAATCTGCTTGACGATAGCTGTAGCCACACTCAACCAGGTTTACGTTTAGGCAAATATTGACTGGAGGTCTAAAGGGAACAGAACGATGAAAGCGGTGTGTCTGGTATACAACGTGGGCAGCGAAAGATCAAGCTGACTTGGGCGCATGACGGCGAACCACATATGGTTTAGCTCAAAGCCTGCTCTTACGGTCAATTTTTAGCGAGTCGGATTGTTCCCTTGCATTAGTTTGCGATCATAATGGATAATCCTCAACCATATTGACGCAAAATGGACGGGTAATAAAATCATGGGACTTCCACCAGCTTCGAGATCACTGCTGTTAGCTCAGGTATCCGGAATGGCTTTGTGATGAAATCATCAACTCCTGCAGCAAGCGCTTGTTGAGTCTGTTCGACACGAGCGTTTGCTGACACTGCAATGATAGGAACATGCCTAACAATGTCTCCGGAATCTTGCAAATCGCGGATACGTTTGGAGCAGGTCAGCCCATCCATGACGGGCATCTCTATGTCCATGAGAATCACGTTCACGTCCGGTGACAACGTTGATTCCACTTGGTCTTGTTGCCTCCAGGCGCTTGTGGTTGTCAGGTAGTCCAGCGCCTCTTGCCCATGATTTGCTATCCGGACTTTGTATCCGAGTTTTGTAAGATGCCTCTCGAGTACTTTTTGGTTGACAAGGTTGTCTTCGACGACTAGAACGGAGCAATCCGAAACAGGCTTACCAACAAGAGTTGTACTGGTGATCATCGGGGTAGTGGAAGGCGCCTTAGTATGCCCTATCGCTGGATCCGGTTTTGATGGGTCGGCAGACTTTGTCGTCTGCATGGCAGGAACATAGAAAGCAAATCTGGATCCACGGTCGACCTGAGACGCAAGGCCAATTTGCCCACCCTGGAGCTCCACAAGTCTTTTGCTGATGAAAAGTCCTAACCCGGAGCCGCCGTATTGATTGTAGGTTTTTGGTGATGCTTGAGAAAAGCGGCTGAACATGCGCGTCTGCTCCTCCTCAGTCATACCACAACCAGTATCGGTCACCGAAAACCAAAGGTAGATTGTGGCATCGGTCGCAATTTCTGTTCGTGGTGAGGTTTCGGGCATTTCTACCGCGGCGTATTTGACCGAGAGATTGGAAGGTGGCCCTTTCGATGCTCCAAGCCGTACGATAACGTTACATTTATCTTTAGAAGTCTTTGTAAACTTGATAGCGTTGGTTACGAGGTTCACCAAGACTTGTGTAATGCGTCCGGGGTCAATCACGACCCACTCGATGTTGTACTCTTTCAGTGAACTGTCCTGTTGAGTCTGAAGCATGATCTTCTCACGGCCAGCCTCTACCGCGAATATGTTCGACACATTGTCTAGCAGGCCCGTTGCACGAACAGTCAATGGTGATACTTGGAGGAGATTGGAGTCGAGCTTCGACAGCGAAAGGATGTCATCAGTGACTCGTTTCTGGTGCATAGAGCAGGAAAGAATGGTCTCAACCGCGTCAATGCCGCCCCTGAGGTGATCTTCCAGTCGTGCTCTTGTAATCTGTCGGCTTCTGTCGCTTTCACCACTCCGTGCGAGCGTATCGATCATCTTTCTCATCTCCACGAAAGAGTCTTGCAAGAGATCGGCACAGTGAACGGTTGCTCCAAGCGGATTCCGAATCTCGTGGCTGGTAATGTCAATGAAAGCTTCAGTTCTTCTCTTCGCTTCGATAGCTTCTTCCAGCCTTTTGCGTTGTATGTGCTCCGAGAATTGCGAATGAGAGATATCAGTCCACGTCGACATGACTCGACTCAGGACTCCAGCCTCACTAAACTCGGGAAAGCAAATGATAGACACCCATGCTTGACCCTGGAACGAGCCGTCAACGCTAGTCCACATTTTCTTGAGTCGAGCTCGAAATTCGACGGCTTGCTTGTGATTGACAGCCTCATCCTGTTTCATCTTGATCTTTGGAATATCGTCGGGATAGCAGACTGACATGATATCCACATCGGAGGGTGAGGATTCCTCGTGGCCGGTTATGTTGAACCAGCTGCGATTCAGGTACCAAGGCTCGCCAGATGACCCTCGTATCACAATGCCGATGGGCGCGTTGTCTGTAAATTGCAACAGTCTTGCTTGACTTATCTTTACCTGCTCAAGAGCCTCAGCTCTCTTCAAAGCGTTTTCCTGAGCAAGCTTTTGCTCTGAAATGTCGGTCGTACAGCCGGAAATGCTGATGATATTGCCAGAGTCGTCGAAAATTGGTGTACAGGCGGCTTGCACCCATTGCCCCGTGGCTGTATTATTTTTCCAGCGCATGTCAAAGCGACATGAGCGTCCGCTCGTAAGCAAGTTCCACTTTTCTATGATCATCTCGGCATCGTCTTCCATGCAGCAATCCAGGAAGGTAAATTGCTTGTTGAGAGCTGGGTCTTTTGGGTATCCACTCAGTGCATAGAATGCATTCTATCGATTGTCAGTTTGCAGAATGTGATGGATGGGAGAACCGAAGTACATTGCCTTGTATGAGTTCTCCTGACGGTAGATAGTCGAAAAATCCTACGTCGATGGTTTCAGCCATTGCCACAACACCTTTCAACTTGCCGTTAGCTATCATGGCCTCGTTTTCGCGAAGTCGGAGCTCTCTCAAATGAATTTCGCCTTGCTCCCGAGCACTATCAGCTGCCTTTCGCCGTTCGATTTCTCTTGCCTCCACGCATGAGATTGCAAAAGCTTGATCTGCTACGCACTTCTGAATTTCTCGGATAAAGCCTTGATAAGCTTCGTCAAACGGTCTGCGAGGTGCTATGCCAACCACCACAAGCGCCTTGACATCTTGGAAAGCAGTACAGCTTGCTGGAAAGATAACTGCCTCTCTGCAACTGTCCCTATAGCCACGCGTCTTCGAAGCCCGACACCAGTGGGATAACGTGTCGTCATGCTGGATGCTGATACTCACAGGCTCGCGAGAAGTGATTGCTTTGCGCATGTGCTGCGCCAACATGCCCTGCTCTGTGCCCAGGTTGAGGTCTTCGGACAAAGGGCAGTCGAAATCTCCTACGCTTCCTGCCAGACGCAAAGTAACACCGCTTTCGTCGCGGCAGGGACTGTCGGAAAGAATGTCCTTGGTCGGCGGTTTGTCGATTTCGTACGCGACTGCGAACAGGATATCGGCTTCGGAAGAGGAGAACGTCTGAAGAGCAGCTTGCAGAAGCGCGGGTAGGTCGTTTGCAGCGCGGCAGCAACGTTTGAGTAGTTGGAGAGAATCGTTCCTACGCCGTGAAACGACTGCCGATGTCGTGTCGTCCGTGGTTGCCTGGAAACCCTGCAAGTGTGGTGGAAGTAGAACCATGGTAGCTGACAAGAAGACCTCTTCAAGCTGGTCGTCGTTGTCGAAGAAGAACGGCCTGTCCTTCTGCATGGCGGGTCGCCTGCTTTCCATGGCATCCTTCATCACCTGCGAAATGGCTTCGGCTTGTGGTTGCAGACGTTCCAGCGTCCCTACAGGCTTCGCGAAATATGCAGGATGATGATCGCGGAGTAAAAGGCTGTAAGCAGTGTTGTACAAGAAGATGGGCTCTGTCCCTAGGAGAAAAAGGTGCGGTTGAGGTGAGAGCATTGCCAAATAGACAAGAGTCAACAGGTCCTGAGACCATGAGGATAGCGGACCCAACGAGGTTGAAGACCAGTCCGTATTACACAGCAATCGCAGGTCTCTGTCAGTCTTCGCGTCGCCAGTCTCGACTTCTTGCAACAACGACAGCATTGGGGGGTGAGGACGATCCTGAGCCATGGTGAGGTATGATTGGTGAAACCCGACGTCTCACTAGAGTATGCTGTCAAGTCGCTGAGCGCTATTGCGCGATAGACTCGCATGAAGAAGAGAAGGAGACCAGCTGCCAGCAGGCGGCCTCCTTGCGACAATTGAGTGTCACGGCAGAACTGTGCTAAGGTGTTCTAGACTGGACGCCCGGTTCGCGACCCGCCTAGATGCTGGGAGTGACGCAGGAGTTCCTGCGGGGTCCTGGCGCTCCCTTTTTTTTTCGACATGCCTGTTCAGCTGCATCGTGATGGGATTTTGGAAAAGCTATCGATCGGCATGCAGAGTAGTGATCATCTCTTCAATTCGCGACTGCGACTTCCAGAACTCGGTTCGAGAGAATGTACCGACGATGCAATCTGGAGGCTGCGATGCCGCGCACGAAATCTGCAACCTCGAAGGAGACTGGACTTTGTTCGATCCTCCGACTCATACATCCTCTTGAACAATATCTAAAATAGAGATGAGCGACTCGAATATTGATATTTTTCGGAGCATGCCTTGAGAACTGATACAGTTTTGACCATAATTCCCTGCGGATGACTGTGCTCAGCATCGAGAGCGAAAGTTGTTTCCCAGCGGTCAGAAGTCGTCGTGCCCGGTCGGCGGTCGCGGCTTCGGATCGTGGGCAAACTCACACTACTCAGTCCTTCAAAGCGCCCTGCGATAAACAAGATGTGCCTCATCACAAGACATTCCGGCGCATTCCTGACTAGCCATGGCGCCAGGCTGTGCTTTCGGTGACTTGGCGCGATGATTTTGAGCGATGGTTGATTGCTGCGCAATATCACAGACAGTCGTTCCGCACGCATATTCAGACTGTTTGTATTTATCTCGAATTCATCACTCAGGTGACAATGCGGCTCTGTTCGCCATGCATCTTGGCCCAGACGGTGTCACCAGCTCTCCGATTCTTTCTCTTGATAACACTTCGGTCTTCTCGCCGGACTCGGTTTCGCTGTTGCAACATGCTCGGAAGACAGTACCGACGAACAAGGGCAGGCTAATGCATATCAAAAAGATCCAAACATGATTATGTGCCCGCGGGACTGGTTGCGCAAGTTACGAGATTATGTGACACCACCACCTGGCAACACGACACAACACTGCATAGAGAAGCACAATCGACATTCGTGTGGCTTACCGAGCTCGAAGCTATATCTCATCAAGCCTCAGCGAATAAGCACGAGGACAAGGAACTACGCATGGACTAAGCAAATCCTTGACAGGTCTTGCTCTCCTCCACTCGCAAACAAGATTGTCAAGGAAGCCGTTGCCAGATAGTTATCCAGTCCGCCAAGTAATTGGCAGATGCCATGAAGGATCCTCAGCTCCAGCATCTCGACCGATCCGTTGGTATGTAACATGAAGAAAAATCAGAATGACCACAAGTCGTTGATCTTCAATCCTGTCCACGCGACAACTTGCCTGCAGACTTTCCCAAGCATCCCCATGGGGCATCCAACTCTCCATGTTTTCTCCCCAGGCCAAGACGACTATCATCGTAAGTGGACTTGGCGAGTGCATGGCGCATGAGACCATACCATTAATCGACAAGAAATTTGCGGGGTCAAGTCACTCTTCTGATTCTGTTGTCCATGGGTGCTACCTCAGCTGGACGAAATGGAGGGGCGGAAGGATTGACCGCTCCTGCAGTCGCTGATGATGAATATGGAGTGGCTGGTTATAAGTAGGTGAGCATGCTGCACGATCGCCTTGTGACATTCCTCAAACATCGCTCACATAGTCGAGTCTCGTGTTGCGTTGTCCTTTTTCCCACCCGACTCCATCATCATCATGTCGACCTTCAACGAGCCTGCCGATCCAATCGCCCAGGGGATATGGCCAACAGCGAAACAATCATGGTCCGATCTCTTCAAATGGAAGCAGAGAGTAGTCGTGTACAATGAGAGTGGCGAAACTACGACAGAATGGCAGGCTCCCCCAAAACTCAGAAACCCTTTCAGCTTGATGGCACAGCTCACCGCCATGAATTGGGTCTTCTTTATCGTCGGTCTTGCTGCTTGGACTGCTGACGCTTTCGACTTTCATGCTCTTTCCATCCAGACCGTCAAACTGTCAAAATACTACAAGGTCACCAAGACCGACATCTCGGAAGCAATCACTCTTACACTGTTGTTACGATCTGTCGGAGCTGCCATGTTCGGTTTTGCGGGTGACAAATGGGGTCGCAAATGGCCAATGGTTGCCAACATGATCATTTTGGGTCTTTTGCAGATTGCAACCATCTACTCCAAAACTTTCAACCAATTCCTGGCTGTTCGCTCGTTATTTGGTTTGTTCATGGGAGGCGTTTACGGCAATGCTGTTGCAATGGCTCTCGAAAATTGTCCGACGGATGCTCGTGGACTTATGTCTGGTATCCTGCAACAAGGCTATTCCATGGGTTACGTGTTTGCCGCCTGCGCCAATCTTGGAGTTGGAGGTGCAATTGAAACCTGGAAGACTGTCTTCTGGATTGCCGCTGGCCTTTCTATTGGTGTCGGTCTGATCCGCTGCTGCTTTCCCGAATCCAAGCAATTTCTCGAGTCCAGGAAGAATGGCAACAAACGGGCTCCTGGTGCTTTCTGGCAAGAGACCAAGCTTATGCTTGCTCAACAGTGGAAGATGTGTATCTATTGTATTATTCTGATGACCTGGTTCAACTGTGAGTCTCGAGAGGATCGAGATAGGATGCTTAGGTACTGACATTGTCGCAGACTATAGCCACACGTCTCAAGACAGCTACACCACCTTCATGCTTACTCAGAAAGGTCTCAACAATGACGGAGCCAGTCGTGCTTCTATCTTGATGAAGACAGGTGCTTGTGTTGGCGGAACAAGTACGTACCACTAGCAGTCGAATATCTATTCGCTCGAATTTATGCTAACGGTCTGCTCCAGTCATCGGTTATCTCTCACAATTCGTTGGTCGTCGTCGCGCCATCATTTGCGCTGCCCGTAAGTGGAATGAAGACACCAATACGTATACAACGCTGACTGCCCCCATCAGTGATTAGCATGTGCCTTATTCCAGCCTGGATCCTCCCCAAAGGCGAGGGCTCCCTGTCAGCTTCCGGCTTCATGATGCAATTCTTCGTACAAGGCGCTTGGGGCGTTATTCCCATCCACCTCAACGAACTCGCGCCTCCTGCTTTCCGCTCTTCCTTCCCAGGTATAACCTACCAGCTCGGCAACATGATCTCCTCGCCCTCTGCCCAGATCGTGAATGCCATTGCCGAATCAAACTTTGTCACTGGAGCCAAGGGTAAGAGGGTTGAAGCTTACGGGCCAGTCATGGGCATTGCAACCGCGATAATTGCGACGGGCATTGCAGTTACCACTGCATTTGGTCCTGAGAAGAGAGGTAGAAGCTTCGAGATCCCAGTACAGGTTGACATGATGCAGACCAAGGATGTTGAGGAAGGAAGAGATAGTATGGACAAGCATGCTGTTCAAGAGCAGCGCATTGAGAGGACGGAGACTAGATAGGTGTTTTTTTGATCTTCATCAACTGGGAATGGAGTGGTATGCAGCTGTGCTAAATCAGTTCTATGGTCATTCGTTCCTGCAATTAACAGCAGTATGGAAGAACGTTCAGCCTACTCGAATGCCTCTCTCATACATTCAACCCATAAACCTGCTTTCGAACCTGCAACTGTTCTTCGTGGCCAGAATATTGTGCATCTGCCATCAACTTCTCTGCTTCCTCACTTCTGCCTTGACCTTTCACACTTTGCGCCAAAAGCCGAATCGTTGCAGTCTCTTGCTCAAGAAAATAGCTGGAGTCATCGCCGACAGGTCTCTTGGCAAGGTAGTGCAGCACGTCTCTCAAGATGGGCTCTGCTTCTTCGTACTTGTGCTGTATAACCAGTGTGTTTGACAGATTGTAGCGGTCTGAGTATGTGGCTTCCTGTCCTTCATGCTGCTGGGTGGTGCGGACTATGTAGCGATAATTTTGCTCTGCTCCGTTGAGCTGGCCGGTGGCAGAGAAATGCGCTGCTTCATCTCTGGACTTTGTGATGGCGTCTTGTGTGTGAGCATCCATTGTGCTTGTTCTTCATGTCAGCTCGTGTGGAATAATCAACCCCGCAGTGGTGTCTTGCTTACTCTGCGGAGTACCGTGCGAGTCTGTTGTGATTGTACGAAGAAGAAGGGTGGAAGCAGGGAGGAACACGATTTTACTTCAGATAACTGCGAACGTTGTTGATATCAGATGCTGCTGCCTAGACGTCCTACATATTCTTGATGAATGCGCCTCGCACCTTTAGCGAGGTGGCTTGATCTTCGTCAAGCTGATTTGCTCCGCGAAACCAGATTACACGTCATGATACATGTCAATAACAACTCTCACGAATGATTAGGAAGTCTTGGACTTCCGTGACGCGTCACTACATAGCTGCATACGTCGGAACACATTTTGCGATATAGATACAGTAACGAATAGTGATGTTTGATGCTAGTTAAAAGATATCGACCTAGGCATCACAAGCATCGATACCAGCAGGTGCTGACAAACTCTAGCCCATTCCAGGCGCAGGCAAAGGATTCGAGCTTGCCGCAACTTTACTCGGCGAGTTGAGACAAAACGGCACGCTCTTCGAGTTGAATCTGTCGTAAGTGTTGGTGCCGGGCGAACACTGATCAAGACCATTCTGCATTCTGTTCAAGGTGCATGGACTGGGCTTGGGATATCCCGGGAATGTCGTATCAGCTTGGGCTGCAGGGGCTCCGTTAGGAACAGGACATCCGTAGTTGCCGAAGATAGATGTGACGGTGTTCAAAGCGCCGACAGCTGTTGACAGGACGTTACTGAACTCGTTGACGAAGTTGGCGTAGAGCGTGCCTTCCAAGGCGCAGATTGTGCCATTGACAGTGGTTCCTCCATAATCACCACTACCACCGTACGATGAGAGACTTTTTTGACCGTTGAAGTCACCTGGTGTTCCCGTGTTGGCGCCGAAAAGCTCTGGTTCTCCAAGAATCTCGGCCATACCAGAGTAGAGGGTGATGATACCGTCGATACCCTCAGAAAGGAACATGGGGAAACCTCTTCGGTACCATCCTTGGGGTGGGATCTGCTCGGGTTGGTAGGAAACAGTACCATCAGCATTAAAGTAAGCACCGTCGAAGGATGCAATCGATGCTTCATTGGCCACACCTCCAAATCCAATGGTTCCGTTGGAGAAGAAACCAGCTTGGAAGTAAGTTGCACCGATGGTAAGTGCAGAGGAAGGTGGTAAGAAGTAGAAGTTCGGGTTCTTGCTGCGCGAGTTTTGGTATTGAGCAGCGGAGTGGTGGATCAAGGCTTTGACATTGTATTGACCACCCCCGTAGGTCCTTGCCTTGTCCTGTAGGTCCAAGAAGATGCTGCCGTTCATGTTGTGGTTGTCGCCATTGCAAAGATAGAAATCGCAACGTGTTCCCGAGGCATCTCCTTCCTTGAACCGGAGGTGGCCAGAAAGTCCTGTCTCGGTACCTAGCGCACTTCCAAGGACTCCAAGCGAGTTGGTGCGAGAGTCTGCACCGCCAATTGAGTATCGCATTGATGGAATGTCACCAGCGAATAGTACCGAACCACCAGCGAGGAAAGCTGTTAGATCTCTGTGGGGAGGGGTTAGCAGATTGTGGTGTGATAGAACGTCTACGACCAAACATACGCTCCCATGTTGAAGACTCGTGCTGCTGCAATTACCGTCTGAGCTACGGTGGTGATTCCATTGCGAGGAATGTAGCCGTGGTTTGCGAGAGTGTTCATGCCGGGACATGGTCCTCTCTGATCTGAGGGTTTGGGATCTTTGTAGGGATACGCAGCTTCTGGGAACTTCTTCAGGCCAGTGATGTTTGAAGGCAGGAAGTCAGGGAGGGTGTGAGGCAAGCAGTTTGTTTTGGCACGCTTCTCTAGCGTCGAGTCAGTTTCGTCCTCGTGCCCTTCGGTGTAGGTAGCCATGGCGGCGAAGAAATCATCTCGTTCCTGAAGTTGATCCTTGTAGAGAGATTGAAGGAGAGAGACCAACTCCGGGTCTTTCTTGACGACTTCGAGTCCGCGCTTGGCGTTGTCTGCAAAGTCTGCATGGAGCCATGGGAAGGACACAGCACCAGACGCGAGACTGAGCAAAAATACAAGAGTTGGTTTCATCCTGGATTAGAGCTTAAATCTGAGGTTGTGAATCTGATCTCGAGGGCCGGGAGTTGGTGTCTTTTGTACTGTGTGCAAAATCAGACCGTCCAAGTTTTGGAGTAGCGTTGACGATATGCTGTCATGTCTGGTCATCTGAAACTGACGTCGAACTCAGTCAGACCTATACTAGAGCGGTATTATGTCAACTAAAGGAGTTTCCTGACAGTTCACTTGTATAGCCTTCTCCTGACATCGACTCAAGCTCGCTTCGCAGGCTCGATCGACCCAGACCGCTGCAGCCTCGGCGCATACAAAAGGAGTAAAACGGTGGAGAGTGGTCGCCCAAGTTGGGTTTGTGACGCCATAATTCCGAGAATCGTACTTGGATTGCTGCCGTGGCTGCATGAAGCCATGACCACCCTGGGTTCCAAGAGGCGGAGAAGATGTGCTATGACATCCGTCGACATGAAAAGCGGCTGGTTGGTATGGAGCTCTAGTCGCCAGGCCTGCTTTGCAAAGAAGCAAAGCGCGCGACTTGCTGTTGTCATATGGCTCAATCTGGAGAGTAAAGTCCATGATCTTCCAATCTAGCGACTGAGGGACATCCAGCCGACCTTCTTTAGATCGCGTGACTGAGGATGGGACATATTATTGTTGTCCAAGCATAGATCTGAATCCATTCTTGTCAATGGCAGAGGTGCCGAGCCTGGCACGCACGACTCCATGTTGACTGCACAAAGTTCGGGTTCCCTGCTGTAGCAGATCATGACTGCCTTGGTGAACAAGCTTTGGGATGCTCGAGCGTGTGAATGGTGAACCCATATACCGCTGGGAAGGACTAATGGAAGGTCGCAACGGCAAAAGCTGCTTGTGTTCGATGAAACTTGGATGGGTTGTGAATCTCTGGGTGGAATGGCGCAGATGCCTTGACTTGCGTTGAGACTGATTGCGTGGAAAGATTAAGTTCCAGCTATTACAGAAGTTCGAATGCCACCTGTGGATGGTACACAGAGCTGAGCAATGCAACGTGATGAAGTGCTTGGTAAGAGTGAAAAGTCAAGAAAGTTATGGCTGCAACAAAACTCGGAAGACAGTTTGGAAGGCTTCCACGTGACCTCAAGAACTCGGTTAGATGTAATATGATTCAAAAAAGAAAACCAGGGAAAAAAGGCTCCGTAGACAGGGTGACTCCTACAACAACAATTTTTGGAGTGAATCTTAATTTATAATCCCATCGCCGTGTGAATGGGAATGCTGAATATGCTTGGACGTCTTATACTACTGTTTCCAATGTCTTGCGGTATTCTCGACCCTTTGTGATCATCGCAATGGTTGAAAAGGACTTGTATGTCGAAACGATTTCAATTCCAAGGTAAGTAAGCAACTCACCATCAACGACGGTGATCGACGACCTCTCCGCAAAACAACCATGACCTAAATCCATTGTCTACGATGTCTTGAGCGATTCAACAGGCCGTGGAAAAAGATTTCCTCCAAGAAGTGGCTCATGAAGACCGGTACACATTGTAGACCGTCAATGAGTATCCCGGTCGCAGTTTCCTCGCTACGCCATCGATGCCGCATGAATCCGGGCTCAACACATATCCAACGAGTAGTCCTGTATCTTGATGGTTTGAAGCCTCAAACCATCAAGATACAAGACTACTGCATATCCGGTACTAATTGATCGGTGTTACATGATGCTCATAATCATCATCATGCCGGCGCCACCCAACCTGTCACTGCACATGCACGAAACATGTTCGAAGATATGGACGTAGCGATCAATTTGACTGTACTGAAAAAGAAAGATATCGTATTAACACTTTACGTAGCCCAAGAAACTCAGGCTTTCCCCATCCATCTAATCGTGTGAAACCCATACCGATCCCTAGTACAATCGCGAGGTGCAAGGATCAACTGGCCACTAACAGGATCATCACCCTAACGAAGAGATCTACTTGGAATGCACTTCTTCCCTCTTTCGGGAACGACTGCTGAAACCTGAACTGCTTCTAGACTGTAGTGCTTGGAGAAGAGGACAACGCAAGCACCTCCGGAAGAACCATCGATTTTTGTCGGCATGGAGAACCATGCGGTGGCGAAAGAGGAGGGAGAGAGGCTTAGTATCTTTGAGAAAGGTTCACCTGAGAACGAGAGATGCAATAGGGTGTATTATGGTGGTCCAAATGTTGCAAATTCGTTGCGATGTCTTGCTACATTGCGGCTCAAAGCTGTAGTCTAGATTTGACCCGCCTTGTGAGTAGATACGAAGGAACATGAGTTTGTCGATCTTCAACGCCGTTACGATATCATCTTCACCGAGTGCAGACCCGTGACAGTCCAGCGACATCTTAGAATGGTTCTCCGTTGAAACGGATCGAGTCTCATAGACATTACTCTCCATAGTCATCCTCAAGTCTGAATTCAGCTTGTTGGGTGTTCAAGATTTGGTACAGCCACTTCGATCTCTATCGCCTGTGCCGTTTCCATCTCATTACCTCTCCTTGCTGTGAGACATTTTCTGCAGCCACATCGCTGACATTAACATCCACACTCGGCTGCTCTCTACTGCAGGGACTGTCGGAAACGAAGAGGTGTCAGAACCACGAGGCCCATGCCCAAGGAATTCCTGGAGTTGCTGGCTCGAAGGGATCAGTCGGCACCGCCGTGTCAAAACCGCATACCAACTTTAATGACCGTTGCCGTGTGTGTAAAAGTAGGATTGTAGGACCCAGATCTGGTAAGCTGGGTACTGCGTACCGATAGGTTGGTTTCGACCGAGACTCCGAAGGAGCATCTCGAGCTTTACTATACAGGATGTTTGTGCGCAAGAGCCCGCGATTTAGTACTCGCAGAAAGATACGCTCGTTTGGGTATTCGCGCTCCGGTGTTCATTTCAAGGTCGACACCAAGTCTTTCGGTCGGATCCGGGTCTCTTTACCAGGAGAGGCGCTTTTCTGCTTCCATCGACTCGAAGTCGGGTCGGGGCTCGCCAAGCGAGCCGGTAAGCACTCATGTGCCAAGGAATCCTTCGCGTGGGCGAAAAGCCTCTTAGCCGCTTGGCATTCCTCCCCCCTTCATCACTATTAGGTGACCGTTGTAACCTGTCGCAACGAAGCAATTTTCCAGAACAACGATCTTCCAGAACAATGCATGATTTCAGACTGGACTTCGATACACGATTCCGATGACAGTCTAGCTTTACATGGATAAGCAATGCCTTTCTCCAATGTAGGTAGTTGTCAGAAGGAGACACTGTTCACACAGCCAATCTGTCCACACCTTACTGCTTTCAATACAGCGATCTTGATTCCGAGGTGTAACGTCCGTTCAATTCGAAGTCTATGAAGGTGTCGAGCTCAGTCAAACAACGTACAACGTCTTGACTCGCCTCGAGTGAAGTCGAGCTCAGCTGAATAACGTACAACGTCTCGACTCCCCTCGGTCGAGCTCAGCTGAACAACGTACGTCTCAACCCACCTCGAGTGTAGTCGAGCTCAGCCGAGCAACGAACGTAAAACGTCTCCACTCACCTCGAGTATAGTCAAGCTCAGCTGAACAATGTACAACGTCTCAACTCACTCCGAGTGCAGTCGTTTCGGCATCGCCGTCAACGTCTCGACATGGAAGACAGCAAGAGCATGATACTCATTTGGATGTCAATAGATCCTTCAAGATTGTGGACAGGCGGGAGACATCAGTTTCTAGACTGCACCGTCGAAGCTGAAAGGTCAATGGAAAAGGTATAAAGTCCTGTATGAACCCCCTTGGACTTGAATGCTATTCATCGACATCCCTTCTGCAATACTCAAGCATGAGTCAATCAGCTCGTCTGCCTTGGGCAGTTTACCTTCTTTTCGTTCTCCTTCTAGGAGTCAACTCCTCTCCTTTGCTCAACGAACGAGCTACGTGCCAACATCGACCCTGTCTACTTCTGCAAGTGGTGGAACTCGGAGTAAGCATGAAGCGCATGTCTGAACCGAGGAATCTTACTGATGGATAAGCAGTGACCGCACTAGATCTCCTTTCCTTGAATTTGGCCCGGAGAGAGTGACCGCTGCTTGCAAGTGCATCATCACATCCACAAAGACAAAGCGCACGGAAGACACAGAAGAACAACAAGGTCTTGCAAAGAGGCAGACTACAGACTCTTGCAGACGCGAAATGAGCATCCAGTTTACCCAGCCATGGCGTTTCTGCAACTTCTACAATGCCTAGTACGTTGACTCTGAACACTCTTTACATCTCATCATGCTGATCCCAGGGGGTATAGTCCGAGAACATCTTCGCCATTCAAGAAATATACTGTACAACAACTCTATAAGCTCTGCAGCTGTGTTGAGGGCAAGTCCACGCCGTCCTCGACAAAGAAGACTACGAGCTCCGTGAAGACTACTTCGAAGAAAACTACGAGCTCCGTAAAGACTACCTCGCAG
Organism: Aureobasidium sp. SLJ-2021a; assembly: GCA_019677095.1. Classification (NCBI taxonomy): domain Eukaryota; kingdom Fungi; phylum Ascomycota; class Dothideomycetes; order Dothideales; family Saccotheciaceae; genus Aureobasidium; species Aureobasidium sp. SLJ-2021a. Next base: position 80,620 of record JAHRBU010000039.1, read on the forward strand.
AAGACTACGAGCTCCGTGAAGTCGTCCTCGACCTCAACAAAGAAGACTTCTTCATCAACCTCTAAAGCTGTTTCAAGCACAAAGACCACTAGCTCAAGCAAGCTTCCGACAACTTCAAGCAAGTCATCCTCGACATCGACAAGCAAGACCTCCTCATCGAGATCCAGCACTCTCCCAACAACATCATCCTCTGCCACCCCGCAGGTGATTACAATCACTCAGATAATCACGGTAACAGAAGGCCCGAAGAGCAGCCTGTCTACAGCCACATCTACAATCGTCACTACCATCCCAGTGGAGCCGTCTTCGACCTCGATATCTTCCTCGGAGACTTCATCTTCGACTTCGGAAACTCCATCTTCAACCTCAGAGACTTCATCTTCTTCTACAGAAACTTCGTCTTCTACAGAGACTTCATCTTCTTCTACGGAAACCTCATCTTCTTCTACGGAAACCTCATCTTCTTCTACGGAAACCTCATCTTCTTCTACAGAGACCTCATCTTCTTCTACAGAGACCTCATCTTCTTCTACGGAAAGCTCATCTTCGAGTACCCCAACTCCAACAATCGATCCAGTTTCGGCTGCCGAAGATATCATCGTTACTTCAAGCTATCAGCCATTCTGCTCCGAACTCCTTGGCTACAGTGTTGAGACTTCCACTGTATCATCGACCACGACGGAGCTCTCAACGACAACTGTCACAGTCACCACGACCGAGCTTACAGCTGTGACCAAAATGTACAAGCGCAAGCGTGACTATGCTCCAATCCCCACAGACTGCGGACATGACCACAAGCACAAGAGACAGGCTCCGGCTACACCCACCGACACCTCGGCTTCCAGTACTGGGACCTCAAACTCTGCCATCGTCACACCAGCTGCTTTGCAGACTTTCTCTGATTCCGTACTGAGCTCGGCATGCAGCGCAGAGATCTCCACTACATCAACTACAACTGTGACCGAAGTAACCACAGAGAGCACTGTTTCAACCGAGACATCCACCATGACAGTCTCATCAACTACGACCATCTCGATTGCTTCTAGTGCCCCCAGCGGTACCATAGGCTACTTGGAGATCAGGCCTGTGGTCAACTCTGGTGCACAATATATAAGATCTGACGCTGCGACCCACATGACAGACAACAGCAAAGATCTCGCTGGTCGTGAGACATTCATCATCACCAAGGATAACAAGCTCTACTCCGTTACCAATGATGCTTACTACTTCATAAAAACGACAGACAATTACTTGTACTGGAGCCACACTGCCAGTGCTGGTCTCTCTAGTTTCACCTCCGGACCCGCCGACGGCTCAGGATATAGCCAGCTGCTCTTCCAGGACAAGCGTACTGCGTCTACTGGTGTTTACTACCAGTTCTGTCTCAGTAGCGATTTCGGCGGCTCTACTGGTTCTCATGTGTTCTACTATGATGCGAATACCGACCTTTCCAACAGAAACTGCAAAAAGGTCGACATTTACTTTGCAGCTACCTCGTAGTTGTAGTAATCAAGCGGAGGGGGGATTGGACGTACTACTTGTCTAATAATGGTTTGGGCGTACTACTTGTCTAATAATTTAATCCATTCTTCATTGCATCTTATGCGCCACATTCCATCATCTATCCCACTTTAAACTTGATGATTGCATTAGCGATATCCCGCTGTTCATGAGCCATTTTCCTCAGCGCAGCCTCTTTGACCTCGAATGGTTTCTCATCAACCTCACGTGTCGTATCAGCTAGTGGCAGCTTGCACGTATGGAAGTATTGCCTTATATACCTATCAGTACATTCACTATGCGCATTTGACGATTTCTAAAGCCGTCATCTTGGGAAAGAGGAGTTTAAATTCACATTGAGGGTTAATGACCCGTTAGGTAAAAACTCAACATTCTTCGAGCGAGCTTGACGACTATGCATCTTCTAACGAGTCGAAGCCGGTGGCAAGCGGAGAACGAATTCTGCAAAGTTGCAAAAGTCGATAACGACACAGTCGCCATTAGCCTTTTCTGCCAGCGTCCAAGCAAATGCCTGCGAATCCCATGGCCGCCTTGAGCGGTAAGCAACCAGTTGTTCCACATGAATGTTGTACATGGCTAGATGAAGCTCAATCCCTGTGGTGTAGGCCCAGTCACTTGTGTCTATCGTGCCCTTGAGCCCGGTAATCCCCACATCTTGTGCTCTTATAACATTTGCATCGATTTCGGATTCTCCTTCACGAGGAACATACACCTCTTCGAGCTTTGCTTTGCCGCTAGGGAGGACTTGAAATATACTTAGTATAGTTGCATTGTCAAGGTAATTAGAACTTACTGATCGATACAATAACATGCGAAACATCGCTTATAGAACTTTGAGGGAAGATGGCTTCATGATCCGCCATAACTCCAGGCAACATATAGGACTAAAGGAGGTTAGCATTGTCATAGTATAAGATTTGCGAGATCTCAGAGACGACATGACAAACTTGGGTCTTCAAAAACAGCTCAGATTGCGGTTTTCGAAGGCAAGCTCTAGAAGTCCATGTTGGAACCTGTACGTACGTATTGGAGGCTCTTCGTCCGCATCGGGAGCCAGAGCTGAATATTGGTTCCTCCAGCGTTGGAGTAGTTGTTAATTGTGGCCCGGATTTGACCAACACTCGCTTCGAACACTGTTTTGGTGACCCTGGCATCATTCGCGGTCTGACCTGGTTTGATCTGTTGCCAGCGAACCCAACAATCGCTGGCGTCCACTACATCCCAACGATGACCATCCGGCTGAGGGCCGAATGGGTCAAGCCCGCCGAGTGTATGGCGAGTTCCGCGATGTCCGCCCCATCCGAGTTCGTAACAAGGGACAGCAGTTACTGCACCGAAGAGGGCGGCTATCAAAGTGATCGATTGGGAGCGCATGGTGTGCAGTGCACTCCTGCAAAAGAAGAGATGGGATTATTCGAGGGTGAAAACTTGAGAGAATGTAAGACAGTACCGTGACTGATCAAGATATAAAGAAAACCTCGCATCAGGCAGGGAGCCAAAATGGAGATCTTGAAAGGATTTGGAATGGCGGGTTACTCAAACTCGTCGTAATATTAAGGAAATATTATTAATGAGGAAATTTCACCGTAGCATTGTTTGGTGGACCAGTCATGGATGTATCAATTGTAATTTCTCCGTAGGATTCTGGCCATGACTGAGTCCAGGACCCCTGTTACCCGGCAGGATCAAGAAGGCGGAGCCTTGGTTACTCTTGGTACGGGCTTAGCTACAGGGTTCATGAAACAAACCATGTGTGAGGCCGACGTACTCATGGTTTAAACGAGTCTTTGGGACACTTCGACTCCCCTCCATGACACCGGTTTTAGGAAGGATTGTATCAGTGCCCATTCCTTCGAAAAAACTAGAGAGTCTAGATCACCTTCTTGTCTTCTGATCCTAGTATGTATTGCCTCTGCGGTAATTTGCAGAAGTGCATGGTTTAATGGTCCGTTCTGTCTGGTAGTTGACCTCAGCAGTTAGGCCATATTTTCTCAAGAGTCCCGTTCCACCTGTCTTTCTCTCTGACCTCTAATCCTCACATTCTTTCAAACCTTTCCACAACTATACGCTCTTCTGTTATCCGTTCAGTCTCTGCACAGAATCAGCCGTCATGTACGTCAAGACTGTGTTCAGTCTGGTCGTGCCGGCTCTTGCCTTCTTGAGCGGAGCAGCATGTTTGCCTTCAAGGCAATATTCAGACTACGAATCGGAGTTTGAAGAGAACTCTTTCGCCTCCAACCATGTAGGTCTCACGACTCGCCAAAGTGCGAAGCCTGCCTTGAGAATTCTGCCCTTGGGCGCATCTATTGTCAGTGGTGTTGGATCGAGCACTGGTAATGGGTAAGTCATGGATCGAGAAAGCTCAACCGGAAAAGAAGACTGACATGGCGTATGTGTAGATTCCGAAAGCCTCTAAGGGATCAGCTGAGATATAAAGGCGTATGTACAATTTCACAATCCGATTTGACTGTGCTCATATATGTTGTGTTAGTGGGATGTCAATATGGTTGGCAGTAAACAGAATAGAGACATGAAAGACAGAGTAAGTTTGCCCCAGAAGATATCAGATCCACCTCTCATCATCAACTAAACAGGACTTCGAAGCCACTAGTGGTTTCGTTATCGACGAAGCCCGAGATGCAGCACGCAACTCATACGGCTACAAGCCCAATGTTGTTGTGGTAGGTTTTACTTAATGTACTGTATATGATCGCATGCTTAACAGTCTCAGATGAACGTGGGCACCAATGACGCGAATCAAGACAAGGTATTTCACTTTACATTGTGGCTTAACTACTATCGAGTAGCTACTAACATGATCTTAAGGTGGACGGGGCTGGCAACCGCTTAGAAGGACTGCTTAACGACCTTTGGAGTGCCGATGGCATGTCTAAAACATATCTCGTTGTTTCATCTGTGATTCGACGAAATGATGCCAAGGCAGAGAGCAACCGCAAACAAATCAACGAGCAGTACAAGTATCTTCCCCCGACCAGCTGTTTGTCCATGGAACATTATCATCTAACTTCGTTGTCCTTTTGTTCTATCTTAGGAAATTAATCAGTCGCCTCAAGAGTACTGGAAAGCCAATCACTTATGTCGATATCGATATTCCACCGAATGAGCTGAATTCAGATGGGATCCATCCCACGTATGTTCAAGGTGCCCTAGCCTAAACGTCTACCACTAACGACAATAGCGATGCTGGACACAAGAAGATGGCTATCAAGTTCTGGTATGCCATCGAGTGGGGTTATCAGTCGGGTCTAATTGTAGACGCTTCTCCAATGTCTCAGTTAACAGGCAGCACGTGTGACAAGCAGCCCGGTCAGGCTCAATACGGCGGTCACTCAAAAGGGCTCAGGTGAGTCAAATGGCATCTACTACCACAACAGCCAGGAGATGGGCACTATCTGGTCGTATACTTCCGAGTTCGATCGCGATCAGTGATTCTTCACCAGGCTTTATGGTTCCAAATACGACGACATAGTGGGTTGGTGGTATGCCAATGAGAAGCTGTCCTTTGCTACGTGGAAGAACAATGGAGGTGGCAAGTTCTCCAAGGTCTCTGATCTTGATACCAAACCCTTCTGCAATGTTCGTGGTATCTGGTGGGTTGAAATCAACAACGACGGATACGATGATTTCCTTTGCGTTTCGCCCAACGGAGATACACTGGCTTCTATCATCAATCGAGACGGAACTGCTACAAGCCCACCTACGTTCAGGAACATTGGTATGATCAAGGGCAACGTCGGCTACCAGCAGGATCGTGTCAGATGGGGTGATATCGACGGAGATGGCAGAACCGATTACATGATTGTCGATGACAGTGGAAATGTTCATGGTTGGAGAAATTCAGGTACCTCTGACACTCCCTCCTGGCAACCTCTTGGCTTGCGATTGACCGCCAAGGGTATGGGTGACCAGCGCGGTGTCCGCTTCGAAGATATCAACGGCGATGGGCGCGACGATTGGCTGTGGGTTGACGAAAAAGGTGCCACAACAACTTGGACCAACTCTCGAAGCTGTAAGAAGGGAAAGGCAGGCGATGGACTCAACGTTGCTTGGCGTCAAGGATTCTGGAATGGCGCCTCCTCTGGACCAACTCATGCTGGTGTTGGTGCCGATGGTCGAAACAGAATTCACTTCGCGAGGATCTATGGCGAGGCTGCCTTTGGACTTCTACCGAAGGCAGACTATGTCTATCTGCAATCAACCAAGCAATCCGACGGAAAGTTCAAGTTTGATATGAAAGTCTGGAAGAACACCGGTGGTGGTTCCACCAAGCTCAAGGCTGATGAAACAAGTACTGCAACATGCTTGGTCATGAGGATGGACGACAGGATTACGTCTGGACTCTGTCGACGGGCAAGATGACTGTATGGCCCAACTTGGGAAAAAAGTCGGTCAGTGGCGACAACGACGTATTCTGGGGCTCACCCAAGGACCTCTGGAACCCTGGAAAGAACTATGATCGAAGGGATCTTCATCTAATCGACTGGAACGATGATGGCGCTTGCGATATCGCATGGGTTGATCCCGACAACAACAACAAGGTTTCTGTCTGGCTGAACAACTACAAAAAGACTGGAGCTTTCGACTGGACATATCTTGCCGACCCAGCGCCACAACTGAACTGTCCAGAGAAGAGAGGTGTCGGTATTCACGACCTCGCTGTCAGATTCGCCGACATTTCTAACAACAAGATGTCAGATTACATCTGCATACAGCCTGACGGAAGATTCTACGGATGGACGCACAACAATGATGGCTCTTGGGAGAAGATCGCACAGTTCAAGAAGGCTGAAGGCATCGATCGCGCCAATCTTCGTTTCGGCAACGTCAACGGACGTGGTGGTGAAGACATGATCTGGGTCGACAAGTACACGGGCGACTCTACTGTCTACATCAACAACGGCAAGATGGACACTGGCGGTAGCAACTGGTGGTTCTTGAAGAGTGGAAAGCAGTACTCGGGCTCTTGGGCAGGTACCTGTCAATACTTCCCCGACCTCGATGGAGATGGCAGAGCAGACTTGCACTCCATCATGACTACCTTTGACAACCGCGGAGAGACCTTCTTCAACCGTTGCGGTATGACGGATACTACAGGCGATGACGCAGGTTGGGTGCCGGATCAAGACCCAGGATTCGGGGCCCTGCCATCTCCTGATAGTGATGAGAGGCCAGGAAACGGAGGCGGTGTTCCATCTCCTCCTTCTACTTGCAAGGAGACTTGCTGGTATGTAGCCCAAGACAAAGAGATCGAATGCAAATACGATGGTACGCTATGGGACATGGAACCCAGAGACGACGGCGTCCCAGAGGATATCTTGAACACTCACAAGCTTGCTGCTATTGGAGACTCTTACTCGGCTGGAATTGGTGCTGGAGACAGGCTTGGAAGCATATACGACGCTCTGGAAGCCGGTAGTGGTAAGTTTGCGCCCTTGTCACCACGCGGAATACGCTAACCTTGTGTAACCAGACTTTGCCTGCGCTCGATACGATCACGCTTACCCCTATCTTGTTAACCAAGATTCACGATTTGGAGACCCGTCAGGTCGCAAGTTCCAATTCCTCTCGTGCTCTGGCGCTGTTATGAAGGATGTGGTAGACAAGCAAATCCCCGAGCTCGACAGCAACCAGGATGCTATTACCCTGTCCATCGGTATGTACTTCCATTCTGGTGGTAACGAAAAATGGAAGATGCATTGTTGCGAGAAAGCCGTCTACTAACTACAAGTGTTGTTTAGGTGGTAACGATGTCGGTTTAATCAGCTTGTTGAATTCGTGCATTTTTCAAATGGGTGTTTTTAACAAAGAGCAAGCCGCAGCCGCAAAGCTGATCGCAGAGGTGGATAAGGATTATGCCTGGGCCAAGGACTTCGATTGGGACAGTCTTTCTCGAGGCTGCGAGGGTCAGATCGAATACAGCAAGTCGCTAGCTACTTCGGACACCTTTGGTAAAAACCTCGATGCCTTGCTGACAGCCGCCAAGCAGAAGTTAAACAATGGGTATGGTCTTACTCTTATTCCTACCTAGAGACTAGCTAACGACGAATCAGGGCCAAGATTTATGTTACAGGGTACGCCAAGTTCTTCTCCGAATACTTGACCGACGAGTGCGACAAGGTCACTTGGACGACATGGGTCTACAAATTGGCAAACCTTGGGCAACCGGCCGAGTACTTGACAAAAGCACGACGCTCAGCGATGAATGACTTGGTTGACAATGTTAATGGGCAGCTTGTTTGTTTAACCCTTCATTTTGAACGTTGTACCCCAGCCATACTGACACCTCATCACAGCGAGCAGCAGTCGAACGAGCCGGAGATTCTGTACGATTTATCGACTACGACCATTTTCTCGGAAAGTACCGCGGCAGGTACTGTGAGCCAGGAGTCGACGAGTCGACGAGCGAATCCAACACCAGAACGGGCCTCATGTTCTACGAACTCAACACCTGGGACCCTGCGGGAACGACTCCATGGAAACGCGACAGTGATGGCGGCGAGCTCAGCGGGACCTTTTATGGTGACATGCTCATCCTTGCCGAGATCACACGCCTTATGGATCCTGATGCCGAGCTTCACCATGACGACGGTAACACGAGGAAGAGGGATCTTGCTAGGCGTGCCGACATCGTTGATTATCTGGTGCCCAGGGGTTACGCACGAGTCTTCCACCCTCAGATCCCATTGCATGAAAGGATTGCAGATTTAGTTGTTTTCCAGATGATGATGGAACACGAGACTCGAAAAGGTTATGCTGAATGGACTGATCTGAACAAAAACACCTATTGTGCCCTGTAAGTATATCTGGTCATTTATCCCCTTCTTCACTAATCGTATGAAGTGACAACGACAATGACGGCAGCAACAAAGCCACAAAGGCTGTCAACATCATCAGGGAATACAAACAGAATTGGCAGGAACCTGATATCCCCTTCAAAACGGAAGCGAATTGGCTCTTTTACTCGGTCTCACAAGGAACAGCATCGGCATGTGTCGACAATCCACCTCCGTTTGGGGTGGTGAACATTCCAGACGGCGGCAGTCCGGACTTTCCAGTCGACTATCCCGCTGGCACCTATCCCATTCAAACTCAAGATGGCTTGTGTGCATACAAGAACGATGGGAAAGGGAACCCAGGCGCGCTTTGGTGTGGCGATGTTGCACACAGCTGCAAGCCCAGTGGTGACAGGAGCTCGGGAATTAGGTGCCCAGATCTTGCGGAGAAGCAAGATTGGCAGACTATCAATCACTACCCTGTCGCTACTTGCGAATGGTAGTCGTCGACATGGGAGTGAATTATAGCACGTCTCACACCAACTTCTATACTTTCAAATGTTGCGAGTTATCGAGTCACTGCTCGAGAGAAATATGACGACTCGGTTTTATTAGCAATCTTGGGCCAAAACCCGTGGTTCTACAAGAGGCAGATCATGCACAATAACCATGTAATACGACATCACCCTGTACGGCGGCATTGTGGCCTTGTTGCATATTCTCTTGAGTTTCTTGTATGCGTCTAAGGAGATCAACGCGTTTCCAACAGCGCCTTCGTACTTGTAAGCGCTCTGGTGGTCTATGGCAACATTTCTGGGAACTTTCGGTAGAGTTTTCGGAGCGCTTGTGGTTGAACAGGTGGTGTTCCATGTGCTGCTGAGGTCGTTGCTTCCTGAGAAAGCGTTGTCGTGGTGGGGGAGGTTCCGGGTAAAAGGCCACGACTTTTGGCCGCATGGGAAACATGTTCTGTCAATTGCTTCACGCCGCCGATCTTGTCGCGTGGTCTGCCTACAACGACCTTGCGAGTCGCGACTCACGACACCTCGTGTCGATGACTAGATACACTTTGATCGACATCGTTGTGCACCTGTCGAGGGTCAAAGATCAGATCCATCCGCTCTCGGTTCAACATTCGAATATCGCAACGTCTGGGGTCGTGTTGGCGACGACTATGAACAATGCTGACACGTCCTAGGACCAAAGCGTGTGCTGCTGTCTCAAGAGACTCCAGTAATGCTGTAACAGCAAAGATAGTAGCACAATTCTATTCATGCCGCTCTCTCCCTATCACAGGCTCACCCGAAGCTACGTCGTCAGTCGCAGCATCTTGCAGCGCTTTCCCAGGCTCATTGGTAATCGCTGCAACTACGCATGGCTTCCACATGCTCCATAATGGTTGCGAATGCTTCGCCTCGCGTGTTCACGCAGCGAACAAGCGACTTGGCCGCCACATGATCGGCTCGCTTTCGGCGCCTTGGAACGTGTGCCGCATCGCAATTGTTCGCGCATCTTATCAGCGCGAATATACTGTTCTGCAGTCGAGAACGTCGAGCGCGATGTGATCGCCATTATACGACTTGGCAAGATATGGCTGTGCCTGAGCTACTGCCATTCCAACAACAAGTTGGGATTTTACGGCCGAGAGGGAGAATGTGATTGCGCTTCCAAGCAAAGATCTGCTCTATACCTCGGGATCATCACAGTAGGTTGTTGACCATGAGGGTACCTTACCTTGACAACGCTGGCTGTGGACATGCCTCCTGACGGTAAGCGAGGGCCGAGCCGCATCCGCGTTCCCAATACAGGGACATATCGGAATCATTTGGCGAATCACGGCGACAAGTCAAACTTGCAGCAATCTAATGCAAGCTTGTCTATTTGCTTAGAGTGCCGAGACAACACGAAATGAAAATCGCGAACCCCGCGTCGCGTTAAAAGAATGCCAATGTTCTTGGTACAGCTTGGCAAATGTGATATCCTCCGACCTCGCAACCTACCCGACCGCAGTATCTCGACTTCACGCCTAATGAGCTTCTCAAAAGGGTTAGTATTGATCTGTCAATCCTATGCCCCTGCCTATCGATATCTCGAAGGTTCAACACCATCTCGTGTCAAGATTTTGAACAATCAACTAGAACCAACCGACTGTCCTAAGGGTTGCCTCTCGAGTCAAACGGTCTTGCGCTATTGGCTTCTGATAGAACTTCTCGTCAAGCGTATACTGATGGAGAAGGTGACACTGCATACCTGAACCTTGTAGACCTGCCACCTTCTCTTTTGGTACAGCACTCTTGGACTAACAGCCAAGGACATCATGTTTCGACATACAACCGACGTTGGCAAGATGGCCGCCCGAGCACACCGTCAGCAGGCGAACGATACTGACTGCTCGAGGGGAAGATTGTGTATAAAGAGGACCTCCTGGCCAGCTCACAAGGGAATCATCTCATCTTCCAGCTTCAGTCCTTCAACCTCCACCACTTTCCCACCCGACCAACAACCTCCGACATGTGGAAGAAGAGTGTTGCCGTCCTCAGCGCTATTGCCGGTCTGGCAATGGCTGCTCCCGTTCCTCAGGATGCTGCCACCGCTCCTGCTACCACCAAGTACATCATCACCCTGAAGCCTGGCATCGACCCTGAAGTCGGTATCCAGCACATCAACTGGGCTGGTGATCTCCACCGTCGTGGTATCTACCGCCGCGAGGAGAACGGTACCGTCGAGGAGGACTTGAAGGTCTTCAAGGTTGCAGACTTCAACGCCTATGCTGGTTCCTTTGACGAGGAGACCATCGCTGAGCTCAAGGCCAGCAACGAAGTGAGTCTGCTTGGAGCGTGAACACGAGATATCCACCTCTCTAACTCTGTGCAGGTCGCCATTGTTGAGGAGGATCTCCCCATCTACATGACTGCCATCACCTCTCAGACTGGCAGCACCTGGGGTCTTGGCCGTATCTCGCAGCGCAACTACGCTGCCAACACCTACTACTATGACACTTCCGCCGGTGCCGGTACCTACGGCTATGTCATTGACTCTGGCATCAACATCAACCACAGAGAGTTTGGTGGTCGTGCCACTCTCGGCCAGAACTTCGTCGGCGGTTCCCACATTGACGATGCCGGTCACGGCACTCACGTCGCTGGTACCATCGGCGGTGCTACCTACGGTGTTGCCAAGAAGGCCAACCTCGTCTCCGTCAAGGTCTTTGGTGCTTCCGGAGTAAGTCGGCTCTCATGCAGTCCCGCAAACACATGCTAACCACCACACAGTCCAGTTCCACTTCCACCATCATGCAGGGCTTCGAATGGGCTACCAACGACATCATCAACAAGGGTCGTGCCGGTAAGTCTGTCATCAACATGTCTCTCGGCTCCGAAGACTCCGTCTCCCAAGCCTTCAACTCCCTCGTCAACGCCGCCACCCAGCAAGGTGTTCTCTCTGTCGTCGCCGCCGGCAACGGAGTAAGCAACCCTCGCACCGGCGCCTTTGTCGAAGCCATCGACGCCTCTCGCACCTCGCCCGCCTCTGCCTCTTCGGCCCTCACCGTCGGCGCCATCGGTAGCAACAACGCCCGCGCCTACTTCTCCAACTTTGGCAGCACCGTCGATGTCTTTGCCCCCGGTCTCAACGTCCTCTCTGCTTGGATGGGCTCGACCACCGCCACCAACACCATCTCCGGTACTTCGATGGCTTGCCCTCACGTTGTCGGTCTTGCTCTCTACCTCAAGGGTCTGGAGTCTGGTCTTACCAGCCCTGCTGCTACTACCAACAGAATCATCTCTTTGGCTACTACTGGCCAGGGTACCGATCTCCGCAGCGGTAGCCCCAACCGCATTGTTTACAACAACAGCGGTCGCTAAACACCTGGTTTCCGATGTGATGATGGATTGTGAGATTTATCGAAAGACGAGAATGATGGAGCCCGAGTGGTGAAGTGCGGTGGGTGGTGATGCAGCTCTTTTCCCTTATGGAGACCAAAGCATGGAATGTCCTTTATGACCTACTCGAATGACAAGATCTGTTGTTTTTTCGCTGCTGTCCGATCTCCTCAAAGATCTTCCCTCTTGTGTGTTCTTGAAAGCGTTGACATCAAACAACTTGCTCGGCGTCGAGCCACATGACTTGTCGCCTTCTCGTGAATATTGCCCTGCTTCTCGATCGCAGTGTGCCCGCCTCAAGCTCACCCGTGGGTAATCCTAAGATCAATTCAGTCCTGCACCTTCACGATCCCGAGGCTGTTTGAACGAGTCACAGTCCCCCCAACCCTCCATAATTCGAAGCTGGGGAAAAATGTTACGCATCAACTCTAGAGATGAATGGACTTCCACGGCGTACTTGAGCAGATGTGCAGAATCACACCTTGTATAGGAACCAAAAGACGTAGAAATATTAAGAGATCTAGATAATTCGCATAAAACGCACAAATGAGATCTATATAGCAATCACACGTACCCCTTACACCGTAACACCAAAAGGCGCGACATGAGGATCCAACGCCTTCCACAGAAACGGCATACCCTGACTCAAACCCTTGTCGTCAAACTTCCTAGCCCTGACCTTGGAGCTAAAAGTATCCATAGCTTTCTTAAAGTTCGCAGCTGCCGTGCGGGTGTTTGCATTCATGCGCTTGAGCATAGCGGTGTCGTCGAACATGTGGCTGACTACACACGCAATCAATACACTGGGCAAGAGAGATCTAGATAGGGTTGCACTTACGTGTTCTGTTGGTGCCGGCGAGGTAGTTGCGGGCGAAGAGGGCGTTGATGCCGATTTGCTCTTGCGCGTTGTTGAAGGGAGGCAGGAAGGTTGCGGGGTTTGCGATGCCCTTTTGCTTGGGGACGGGTTGGTAGAGGGCCATGGCGTGGAAGGGGAGTGTGGCGGATGCAGACATGAGTTCGTTGGTGTTGACGGTGTGGTGAGCAGTCGAGGAGAGATGGGCCTGTTTGCAATCGTGAGTCAGTATGTTTGTTGTGCCACAGCGCTTGCCATGCTTACCATGTGGGTCAGCACATCGACCAGTGTGCTCTTCTTGGAGATTGCAGCCGGGAAATCGATAACTTTGGCAGCGCCATTGCACTCCTTGACCCAAGCCTGGATTTCCTTATCCGCCACCACGACCGAATCTTTCGAATAGTAGGAGTTGACGAACGAGGTCATGAAGGCGCGCTGGGAATTGTAGATGGTAGAAGCGTCCTCGTAGTAGGGGAAGTGCTTGAGCGCTGGCCCAACCTTGGGGTTAATCAATCCACGGTTCTTCAGATCGGTGAGGAAATAGTTTGACTGGAAGGCACCGCTGCGGTTAAAGTAGTAGTTGCTGCTGTAGTTTTGTGCGGATTGGTAGGTGTAGGGGAAGGCGAGGTCGACGACGCCACCGGGTGCGAACAAGGTCGACTGTGCCAGGGGCTGGATTGCAAAGACTTGGTACATCACTGTGAAGCGTCAGAATCAGTTGACTATTTGGAAAATGGTGAAAGGCGAACTCACGTCGATCGAGAACAGCCTTGACAGGGTGGCTGTCACTGAGCGTTCGAATAGCTGCCATGTAAACGATTTGGACGACTTCATGAGTCCTCGACAAGTGTTCCCACTGCGCAAACCACAAGTCACAGACATTGTACATAATTTTGGCAAGCATCCAATCATTCTTGCTGTCCGCTGGTGTGTAGATGAGATTTGCTCCTTGGTTGGTCCGAATAGCCAGAGGTAGGAAGTCTCCAGACGTCTGATTGATGTAAAAGTATGCATCCACAGCGGCCGAATAACGAGGTTTTGTGGTAGTTTGAAGCTTTGCCTGATCTCTGTAGTCGGAGTAGAACAGACGACCAGACTGGAACAGCTGCTGCAAAGTCATGCCAGTAATTTTCTTTGCAACCTTGTCATCGACTTTGAAGTTGAGAGAGTCTTTGCTCGAATTCAATCTTCGGATCTGGTATGGGCTGAGCGAGAGACGTTCCATCGAGAACAGCAAGTCCTGGGTGTAGTTTGTAAGGATGCCGGGTACCGGACCAGTGGAGAGCGTTTCAGTCCACTCGTCGTCGTAGAGCAAGGTGTAGTCATCCAATGTCTTTAGTCCATTGTACTTTCCAATGTCGGAAGCAGCATCCGCACTGTCCGAGGAGGAGGCACTGCGTTGCTCACCGGTCTCGGCTTGAAGACTCGCAATGTCGTTGTTAATCAGAGTGTTTCCAAGAGAACCGTTGGGGAAGAAAGGTCCACCTGCGACAGCGGGTCCGTAACCGAAGTTTTTTCGCTTGAGCGCGATTGCATCTGCTCTGTTGACGGGAATGCCTTTTTGGGGGATGGCATACCATCCTGTAGCAGCCGCGGAAGCAGTTGCTGAAGTGGTCGGACCAGTCCTTGGGTTGGAGATCCTGGCGGAAGCCGAGATCTTGCTGATGGACTTGCTGGAGGAAGAGACCTTTTTGGAGGACGACGAGACCCTAGCGGAAGAAGACGAAATCCTCGACACACTCACACTAGACGAGGATGCTCGTTTCTGAAGAATAGCGGACTGAACAACCGCAACACAAAAGAGCAAAACAAGCAGTGTTGCCACGGAGAATCGATGCGACGCCATCATGGCTTCTGGATATGGTGAAGAAACAGTATAGAGGAAACTTTGCAAAAAATCAGAGTTTGGTCTGCGTTGCGTATATATTCACTTATCTTTACCTGTAATCTCATACTGATGTCAATGCTGTCTTGAATTTCGATATGAAGCCGTTACAGTTGAAGGATGCAGGGTGGGACGGTATGTCACAGTCGTTTCGAGGTCCGCCTTCGGGGAGTGGCTTTTCGTCCAATACGTCAATACGCCGGCTGGAAAGAGTAGGGAATGTGGGTTTAGCTGGTGATCAACGAGGCTATACTCTTGGTATACCTACAATGGCCGCAGATCGTTTCAGTTGTTATTGGATGTCCCTAGATGGAAATAGCACCGTTGAAAACACCGTTCGATAACTCAACGGCGACGGCTAATGGAAACAAAGGGTCCTAGATAATAGATCCTTTTTGGACTAGATTAGCAAAACGTGGGGAATAAAAAAAGCCGATTGGGTTGATTGGTTTACATCTCGTCCTGACTATGTACCCATAACCTTGTTGCAACGACACGTCTTGTAGACGTCAAGTGCAAGCACCATGCCTCGACAACACATAGAGCGCATGTGAATATAGGAATTGCATGTTAGTAGCCTGAACGTTTAGCAGTTGTGCGCGGCGTACCCTTGCGATTGATAAAACATATCTGGTCAACCGTTTACCAACAGCCGCGCCTCGGACTTGCAAAACAGAAGGAAGGCCAAGGAGATTGTTTCTTGCTTTTTCCATGACCTCTCAAACATTCTCACCGGTAGAGGGTGACCGAAGATATCCTATCGTCATAGACAGTTTGTGGGTATGACGGTTTAGGAATCGCTGGATGTCCAACTCTTCCGGCTCACCTGGTGGTCGACTAAAAAGCCGAAACCGATATCTGGGCCACAGCAGGCAAATGAGACCGTGACAAGACCATGATGGATTGACAAAAGAAGATCTCACACTGCAAGAGACTCAGTGATGTTAACAATATTTGCTTGGATGGATGGTCCCCGTACGAGGATAGAACCGGAATATCAAAACATCCGCGCTGCTCTTCTCGTAAACTCTTGTATTTGTTGATGGACCATACTCTTCTTGGGCTTGGCTGATGTAGGGTCCAGGATACTTTGTTCTGCGTTGAGTTCCATTATCGCTTGTTGTTTGTGGTTAGCTTGCCGTAGCCTCTCTCGGACCTTGATCAATGCCTGTTCAGTGCGGTTCAAGTCTTTTGCCTCCATATGCAAAGTATTGCGACCCTTGTCCATCACTTCCTCGAGCAAAGCTAGTGCCTCCCGATCTTTCTGACCACCTCCGTATTTCAGGTAGGCCAGTGCTAGTATGCGTACTGATACGAGACGAGCTGGATTCTCTTCCGGCAAGAAGCTT
Organism: Aureobasidium sp. SLJ-2021a; assembly: GCA_019677095.1. Classification (NCBI taxonomy): domain Eukaryota; kingdom Fungi; phylum Ascomycota; class Dothideomycetes; order Dothideales; family Saccotheciaceae; genus Aureobasidium; species Aureobasidium sp. SLJ-2021a. The sequence goes on from JAHRBU010000039.1 coordinate 96,900, forward strand.
GATTCCAGTGCAACCACTCCTTCCATCATCTCAAGTGCTTTTTCAAACCTGCCGAGGTTGATGTACGCAGTTGCCAATCTCTGCACTCTGAAGACTCGTCTCGTGTCATCAGCTGGGATGGTTAATGCATCAATCCTGACCACTTCTTCAAGCAGCGTGACCGCCTGCTCGGACTTGTCCAAATCGATGTAGGCATCGCCCAGGAGGGCCATGACGTTGATAAGGAGAGGTGCATCAGGAGAAAGCATCCTCGACAGATACTTATGCTCCTCCTCGAGCACCGTTACCGCCAGGTCAGGCTGTCGCAATCGAAAATACGCTCGCCCCAAGCGTTGCAGGTTATAAACCCGAGCTTCGTAATCGTGGGGTGTCGATTCTGCTCTGAGCTTGTTGGCTTCCTCAAGCAACGCCACGGTTTTCTCAAGTCTACGCTGAAACATGTATGAAGTTGCCAAATCTTCCATGGACGATATTCGGGATATGTGATTGGGTGGGAACAACCTTTCACAGATCCCAAGCTTCTCTTCGTGCAGAGCAGCTACCCGGTCATGGTTGCCAAGTTCTCTGTGCGCCTTCGCGAGGTCTCTTAGTACGTGTATCATAGAGTCCTCTCTGAGAGCTTTGAATTGTGAGAAACGCTCGTACAAGGACTGAAGCAAGGCCACCGCGCTTTGGAAATTGCCGGCCTGATGATGTGCGGCAGCATGCAGCATTTGTGACCCATACACCTCAAGACTAGTCGATTGGAACCACTGACTTGAAGATTGCACAACCTCTTGCGTGCAGTTATACATCTCTTCTAGTCTTCCCAGCCGCCCTAAACACCTTGCCTTCAAGTGAAGAAGAATCTTGCTCTTGAAGGACCATGTATGAGGCTGGACCTCATATGCAATGGACAGGTATTCCAGAATTTCCAGCGATGAGTTGCTTCGGTTCCAAATCATAAGTTGAATCGCCAGCTGGTCAAGTGCTCTCGCAACTTGAAGAGAGATGATCGGCGGATCTTCTTGTTTACATCGGTGGTGGAAGCAGGTAATGATGTGAGGACATAATTCTGGCCAAGAAGGACCATGCAAGCTAGCCCGGGAAAATAAAGCAAGAATCGACACGGTCTGTTCCCAGGCGCGTTGTTGTGTAGTTGTATCCAGTCGGATACGTGCCCACTCATGTACGAGCGGATGGATCAAGATCGTCCCGTTGCTGACTCTAATGAGTGACAGGTCTGCAAGACGAACCCAAGCGGCGCGCAGTCTAGAAACCTTTTGAAAGTCAACAAGACCACTCAAACGTACTTGCTCGCAATGCCAACTGTCAAGATGGAATATTTCATCATCATCTTCTTCTTCATGATGATCTCCATTGAGTTTCGTGTCAACATTCTCGTCCTCTTCCTCTTCTGTCTCGTCGTCTGTATCTTCGCTCGCATTGAATATACCGACGGTTTGCAAACTTGAATCAGTCGCAAGCTTGACTGGTTCCAATCTCCGAAACACGTCCCGTTCAGCACCATGAGTTTCATCTGTCTTTGACGCCTGTGCCTTGTTCCTGGTGGTATGGTGATAACTTCCTCTCCAAGTGCATACAACCTCTACTTTGCCTCGCGAGCCATCCTGCCCGTCTGGATCGTCTTGTGTCTTCGTAGCCAAATTATATTCAGTGCAAACGTTGCTGCAGGACTGTGGTGCTCGACACTCGATCTCGTCCCAGGCCAAATTCGAAGAACTTTCATGTTTTTGACATTGCTTGAAGGCTTTGATGAAAATCCACTCATCGAGGCCATCACGATCCAGGAACGCAAGTATGTCCAGCAGCTTCAGTGCGAGATGACTGTCGTGGCTCTTTGCGGATGCCAAAGCGCTCGCGGAGACTTCAAAAGTCGTGTAGACGCTTCCGTACCGTGAAGCTTGTTGCACGGGCTTGAACTTCATGAGTCGGCTTTGCTGGTCCTGGAAAAATTTAACATATTCGCCTAGGGTACAGTATCCCTTTCTGATATAAGCACCAGCATGGACAAGAGCTAGTGCATGCTGTCCAAGGACAGACACCACCGAATCCGCATCAAAATCATGGGTCTTGTCGGCACCAGACTCGTAGCCACATGCTCTCAACAGCAGCTGCGTGGCAGTCGCGGTACCTAGATCATCAATGTTTTCCCAGGTTCCGAGACTCTGACACTCCCTCAAGCGACTGGTGATGATTACACTACCACCGCGGGACGGGATGTAGTTGGCGAAATTGATATCCACATCATCACAGTTGTCCAGGATTAGGAGCCAAGATTCCTTGACAGTAGCAAGCCAATGGAGCACGCTTTTCACTCCTTGGTCGTTGAGAGAGGGGGTTTGTGACCTGGCAATATCTGCAAATCCCTGTTCGATACTCATTTTGTTGTCAGCTTCTACCCAGAAGATACCCCAGAAGCTGAACTTCGTCAGTCGACGTCGCCATAACCTGTCAACCGCACGAACCTGTCTTGATTTTCCGCAGCAAATTTGATAGCGGCTTCGCTTTTTCCGGCGCCGCCGATGCCATGAAGTACGAAGACAGGACGTTCTCGTGTCTCGGGCTCGGTGACCAAATGCTTCTTCATATTTTCCAGAAGAGACTGGCGTCCTGTAAACAAAGGAGTAGGGGCGCGTGGAACATTCCAGTGCGTGTTGCCTGTCACCACTCGCTTCATTAGCTACTGCATCTTACACAATCAGTTATCTCGAGATTAACGTGTTCACAACCATCTCGCTTGGCATGATCCAGGACAAGCGCATACAAATGTATGAGGCAGTATGGACGTACAAAAACAATGCTGATAAGCACTAACCGGCACGGGGAAGCTCTGTGACCGCAGTGGGAGGCACAACTGTCAAAAGCTCCTTCGCGTAGGCTGCTGCAGTTGCTGCAGCATATGCATGCCAGTCGTCATTCTTGTGTGTGTCGGCATAGTCTGAGATACCACGTACGACCAGGCAGGGAAAGGCATCGAGGCCAGCAGCTTCCATCTCAAAACACATGATGTCATGTTTTCTCTGTAACTTTTCTGCAAAGATTGCATCTTTGACGACTTGATCACCAGAAGCTATAGCTCCATAATGAACTTTGGGTGCCAAGTCAGGGCGATGAGGTCGGTCACGAAGGTGAACCTTGTCGCAACCTTCGCACGAGTCCCCCTCTTCGTGGGTGTATGTTGGAGAGAATAGATTGTCGGTAATCGGACGAGGAGCATGCCGCTTGACCTCCTCAACGTCAAGAGCAGACACATATTCGCCTTGCCGTCGTTTGTGCCTTTTCTGTAATACTCCTGCTGCAGACCTGAGCAATTCAGGAGCTTTGTTCATGGATCCTTTGAAGATGAATTCGCGTTCCTGAATAGTTTTGCCATGGTCGTACTGTATGATTCCCGGACCACCGCTGTCAGGAACACCTACGACTATGTCCCCGAGACGTACATCCTGTTTCTCCGTCCAGATGCCGCCAGCGATGCCGACCATCATGCCAAACTTCAAATTTGGGAAAGTCCGTCGCATGTTGGTAGCAACTGTTGCGGCAGATGCTTTGCCAGTTGTCGATAGAGGTAGCTGAGCTATGGCCACGATGTGGGATGCCTCGCTTCCAACGATCTTGATACGCCCATATGTATAGATGTTGTTGTCATTTGGTGGAAGCGCGATGACTTGCTCTATCAGCTCGTCGAGCATGATTTCGGCCAACAGTGCTTCGATTGGTAACGCGGATATCCAGCCGATCTGGATGTGTGCCAAAGTGAGAGCCATATCAGGCTACGAGAAACCAGACTATTGCTTTGTATGTACGGAGAGGGTGGAGTGCTTCGAGTTCGTGATGGGCTTAAAAAAGAAAGAGACTGCGAGTGAAGGAGGATGTAAGACTTGGGAGTAGTTCCTAAGCACAGCTTAAGACGCAGCAAGCCGCCCTCATCACATCCATTTTGCCGTCCCACACTCGAAGAACCATGCATGCACACAGCCCGTCGCCCATACTGGAATATTCCAAAGCTGCTCTTACATCCCATTTGCCACAATTGCATGTCAAAGTCCTGGAAAAGATAACAGCACTGAAGGGTCCAGCATCTGAGCTGCAGAAAGACAGAACTAATGCAGACAGGCAGGCAGGCGACGAAATCACGCGCCGTCAGCCACGACGCATCTTTCGGCTCTGAATCTCGGCCTCACGCATCGAGAATCCAGTCGTTTGCAAGACCTGGTCCAAAGGAATCGGTGTCCATGTCGCGACGGATGATGGCGGTGATGAAGAAGATTGTTTTTAAAATGTTTGTGTAAGAGCGTGGAAGCAGGAAAGGTTCTTTGTTTGGATGGCGGAGGCGGGAAAGCGCGAGCAAGCAAGCAAACAAGTCCCCCGAACACGGACATCACCGAATTCCGAAGACGAAAAGAAGGAGGTTCCCAACGTTCCTTCCTTCTCACAAACGAAGAGAAGAATCACAACGATGAGAAAGAACTCGTGAGAACTGTGGTTTGCTGTCTGGATTACAGATGTGAAAGATATACACGGCCTGAGCGACAACCTTTTACTGCAATCTCACACCCGCCTGCCTGTTCTTCTTCGCCGTAGCGCCCACAGCCTCGTTCGTGCCGGTAAAGCCCAGCAGCGATTTTCTCTGCCTGTCATCCTCTTCCTGCTTCTTCTTCATACGCTTCTCGGTCTTTTGCTTACCGCTGCCTTTGCCGTGGAACCTGTGACTGAGATGCTTGAATGCTTCTTTCTGGTTCATCTCACGACCATCCTCGTCATTGTAGCGAAGTTGAACATTGGGTTTGTATGAACGCTTGAAGTGCTCGGCTTGTAGTTGTGCGAGATAGGCGTCTCTTTGCTCGTTTTGCTGGCGTTGATAGTTTTCGCGCTCGCGGTGGGACATGCGATCCCAGCGGCCAGAGTTGCGGTCTTTTTCGCGCTCTTCTCTGGTTTTACGATCGTACTCGTCGACGAGGGCTTGGTTTTCGTGGAGGAATTGTTGTTGTGCGCGGACGGCTGCGTTGGCTTTGTCGGCGTCGCTGTCTTGGACGAGGCCACGTTTGCGGAGCATGTTGAGGATGCCTCCGGCTCCAGATGAAGTGTCTTCTTCGTCTTCGAAACCTGTAGATGTCATTGCTGGTGGTGCGGCAGATTCTCGTTCTTCGGCTTCGCGGCGGGCACGGGCTTCTTCTTCGTCTTCGACTGCGGCGTATGATTCTTGCATGGTTTCGTCCTCGTCCTTGACATCTCCAGCGGCAGGTGTTGAGGCAGCCCTTGTGCGCTCATCTGCCGAATCTGGTGATTGTGGGCGTCTCAGGTTGGAGACAAACTCGGTGGTTTCATCAATAACCAGACCAGGTTCTTCGTCGTCCTCGGCAGTGTTCATTGGTGTTGCGGATTCTTCTTCACGAATGCGTCGAGCCAGCTCAGCAGCATCGGTCTTCTTACGCTTCTTTAATGCTTGACGGCGTTGCTCCGCCAGCTTGGCTTGTAGATCATCATCATCGAAAGTTTCGAACGTACGTTTCTTAGCAGCGCCATTTGATGTTGGTTGGCCGTCGATGTCCATCTGGTCTGCGGAAGGTTTTTGTGTGGGTAGAGGGAAAATGTCATCGTCGTCAGCAGCCTTTGTGCGGGTAGTCTTGGCCTTCTTTGGTTTCTTGGGCTTGCGGATTTTGGCAGTCGAAGGGTCCTGGTAATCCGAGATGGGAGTGTCGTCTTTGAGCTCGTCCAGGCTGATCTTGATACCTTTGACACCTATGCGCTCGGCTTCTGCGGCTTCTCGTTGGGCCGTGAGAGCAGCTTGGTCGATGGCGCCAGATGTGTCTAGAGTGAAAGCCTTCTTCTTTTTGCCGTCAATCTCTTCGTCGTAATGCGCAAGGATGGAACGGTTTCCATCATCCATGTCATTGGGGTTGTAGACGGGCTTGTTCTTCTTGCGCTCGAGCTTTTCCTGCAGCTGTTCTTTCGCGCGCAGATCCAAGTTCTCCAGCTCGTCGTCTTCGCTCTCGTCGCCAATGGCGGCGTCCTTTAGTGTCAGAATCTGCTCGCCCTCGGCATCGAACTGATCCAGCTCGTGAGCGACCTTGACACCGGCCAAGTCCTTGGCCGAGTATTCTGCTTGTGCCTGACGCTCGAGCTCGGCTTGCTCCTCCTCGTATCTCCTTGCTGCTTCGATCTTCTTTTGACGCTTCTTCTGTTGCAACAGCCAAGTCTTTGTGTCCATGTCGGCCTCTTCTGCATCTCCCAAGCCCTTGCCTTCCAACTTTGCATTCCGTAGCTCGAGGTCGCGGGCTCTCTTGAGGGCTTCCTTGCGGGCCAAACGCTCCTGTCTTGCCTTTTCCTCATCTTGCAGCTTCTTCCAGTTGTCACCGGCGGCTGCCTGGCGCTTCTCGAGTGTGCTCATGTCGTCTGGGTCTGACTCTTCTCCGTCGTCCTTTGACTTGAACTGAAGGCCGTCCTCGCCGGGCACGGGCAAGGGGGCAAGACCCATGGCGACTCTGATCTTGTTGGCATCCTGGATTGCGACGGCGTCCATGGCGGGTGGCGCGTGTGGGTGGAGGAACTGGTCGGGAAGAGGGCGCGGAGGGCGGTGACAATCGGGTGTGCGATGGCAACTCGTGCTGACGAATTGAATGACAGCAGGATGATGGACGGGCGAGTAACGAGAGCTGCACAGAGCAGGTTGACTGAATGTCCGAGAAAGCGCGTCGGAGTTTGGTCGTCGTAAAAGCCGGCGGCGTGTTCCGGCTTGGCACGCGCTCCGAAAACTTCTATATCAAGGCCGCAAACTTTCCCTCTCCCTCTTCTCTTCTCACAACCCAAACCTGTGTTCAGCGATCCTGGCGTCTCCTTCCGGGGCCTGTCCGGTCGATTGCTGTCCAGCTCGACTTTTATGGAGCCATCAGACTATTGTGATGTCAATTTTCCGGTCGACAGATTTGAGAACAATGCGGCCCTGGGACAGCGCCTGAGCTCGCTTCTGCTGAGCTCGGCGTGCAACCTTGGTCAAGAGCGTCATATTCCTGATCCCTTCGCTGAGGCCGTCGGCTTGTGAAGTTGGGGAAAAACCATGACTTGCTTACATCTTGTGATTTGAACCTTCGCACCTGAATGCTATATACCGCTGTAGATGTTGCACCTGCAGGCTTGAGTGAGAACGCCAAACACGCCTGTCAAGACGAGTTGCAAGGGACAACACACTAGTCCGTCCATATGCTGCCCGTGTCGCGTGCCGGCTTCGACTTTTTCTTGCTGCAAACCACGCATCGGACATGATCGGAGACATGTCCGTGATATCTTTCTTGAGACAATCACATGCAAATGCTTGTCGTGGGAATTGATCTGCAAAGCCGTACCAGCCTACCAGGGCCCTTCAGACGGCAGGAACGATGCACAAGAAGCACCAAAAGCCGTTCTGGCGCGCCTTCCGGACGACGGCTCTCATGACGTTTGTCGTTGCTCCTTCCGCCAATGCAAACTTCCATATTGGTACCCGTCCAATACTGAACGCGCCCTCTCTTCAACTTTGTACCATGCGCACATTCTTCCATTGTCCTCGCCGTACCAAGTGAAGCGGCACTGTCGACGCCATTCTTCTCGAGCTCGCCGCCGTCATCCCGACTGTGTCACGCAGGGAAAAAGACTTTACAAGCCCCGCACGCTGCCTGAACAACCACACCGGCCCCTCACGCCATCCTTCTCCTCGACTGCTGCATACAACAAACAGTCATGAACACAATTCTAGGTCGTGTGTCTAACGAACAGGTCGAACATGTGAGAGCGGCCAAGGCCTTGGTCCTGGGGAGAGTCCGCACCGACTGGTCGTTCCCCGACGCTCCTCACCACCTTCCTCCCTCGTACCACTCATCGCCAAACGCGTCGGCCATCTCGGCCGCAGGCGCCGCGCCTGCCACGACTGCAGATGCAAGAGAGCGCGTCAACGAGCACATCATACAACACATAGACGAGCCACCCGAGGCACTGGAGGCTTACCCGGCGGCCGGCTGGTGCGAACGCTACTACAGCGACGGCGAAGACTCGGCCTCGGACAACGACGACAACAATGCGCCACCTGCATTCGACACTCCCGACTCGGTCGGTGCCAACCTCCGCGAGCGCCGAGAGCGAAGACGCAGACGCCGACAGCAAAGATTCGAGGCCGAGATGAGAGAGAACGTTGGCCTTGCCCACTGGAGCGCCCAGAGGAACATGTGGACCGGTGCTCAACCTCGGGGCCCTGCCAATCAAGAACGTCCTGCACCGCCGCAGCCGCAACCTCAGACGTCGTCGTCGCAACCTCCTCAGCCTCCGCCGCTGCCATCTCCTCAGGCCTCGTCGCCAGCCACTACGTCTGCCGCACCTTCAACCGTGACAGGAGCAGTTCCGGACACGGACCTCGTGGTTCCCGTAGCAGCTCCCCTCTTCCCTGACAACCCCATCCGCAGCCGCATAAACAAAAACTCTCACTCGGACATTTACGCAAAGATCATCCTCCAAGGCCGCACCCCCTCGATCCCCATCAGTCTCACAGACATCACTCGCTCTCTGGTTCAAGGCTGGAAAGAAGAAGGTCAGTGGCCACCGAAACCCACGCCTGCAGAGCCCAGTCTGGTCAAGAAACATGGTCATACAAACATCAAAGGCGTCCTGAACAAGTTGGGCAGACCGTTTGGCTTGAAAGGACAAGGACTGCCCGTTGAAAAGGGTCCAGCACAGGGTCAGGTTTAGGAGGACTTGCCCGATCCAAGTGACTCGGACTGCAGAGATTACTATGCCTTGTACGACGCCAGCCGGATAAAACGTGCACCTTCTAGGGAACCCGCCGACGAGGGCTTCGCTCCACATGCTGATGCTGCCGCTGCTGCCGCCTTCAAAGCGAAAGTATCCGAATCCAAGCAGGCCGACGTGAATGTTGTCAGACTTGGACTTGAAGCCTGGTTCGATCAAAACTCCCTGGCGGCTCAACACCGCGCGTATCGACGCGCCAACGAGAATCTTGACGACCACATCGAGAGGCTAGAAAAGCCGCTTCGCTCACACGGGGAGCAGACTGCAAGACAGTTTGGAGTCAGGCTCGTCGCTCGGCGCCAGCAGAATGATGAGACCTTGGAGCAATTTCAGGTCAGGTTGGAAGAACATTACGCCAGAGTAGAGGTCGATCATTGTCCTCCGCCGGACAAGGATGTGAAATGGCAGGAAGTCAAGTCGAGAGTTCTGCACGTCACGCCCAAAAGAATTCTCGAGGGCTTCAGTGAATGCCGTTGGGGTATATCCGGTGAGAAGGATCTATTGTGGAAGTTTGAAGGCACCGACAGGAGGATGAGGAGGATCCAGTATAACAGGGCATGCCAAGCTCAAATGAGTGGTTGATTTTCATTTCTTCTCGGCTCTCATTCTTGTACGGAAGGCCATCTTTTGAGGTGGGAAGGACGTGTCATTCTTTTTGTCATTATCCAAGCAAAAGGGAAAAGCAAAGTCTCTCATTTTTTTCATGTAGCCAAACCAACAATCGCTATGTCCAATTTGATCTCTTTCTACAAAGAAGCCTGCTCGATCCTGCGACCAGTCTCGTCAAACTCAATCTTCTTGCCGCTGTTGAGTGACTCTTGCAGAGCACAGCCAATCTTGACGGCCTGCACCGCACCGCTCAACTTGAAAGGCAACTTTGTATCATCCAAACACGCAGCGGTAAACTCATTAGCCTCCCTCACGAAAGCCTCGTAGAAGCGACCATAGTAATCTCCAGGAATCTCCCTTCTAATTCCCGTCGGCTCGGACATTTCCACCAAAGTGCCGTTGGGGTTTGCGTTGACGGTGAGCTTTCCCTCTGTTCCGATAATCTCCGTCATGTCGTGCTGGCCTGCTGCCATCATGCGCGACGAATACAAGTAGGCGATCTTGTTGCCGTAGAACTCTACGACGCCGACACCGTTGTCGACGTCTTTCCATTTTCTCAGGCCGGGCTGGACGGCTGTGACGCCGACGGCGTAGACGCTCTTGACCAGTGAGTCTTGGCCGAAGAACCAGAGGGCGAGGTCGATGTCGTGGATGTTGCAGTCGACAAAGATGCCACCGCTGAATTGAGCGTAGTCGACAAAGAAGCCGCTGGGGTCGAGTTTGTCGCAGGTCTGGGAGCGGAAGATGGCAGGGCGGCCAATGTGTGCGTTATCGAGACGGGCAAACGCATCACGGTAGGATGCGTCGAAGCGGCGGGAAAAGCCACACAGCACCTTGGAGTTTGGGAAGCGGTTCGCCGCATCCACGACACTCTGGGAGATTTCGACAGAAGTGGACAGGGGCTTTTCGCACAGGACGTGCAGGCCCGCGTTGATGGCTGCAATGGCCTGGGGTGCGTGGGCGGTGGTGACGGTGGCGACGACCACGGCCTCGAGGCCGGGGTGCTTGAGCATTTGCTCGTAGTCAGAGTAGACGACTACGCCGGGCAGGTGTACGGCAGCCCAGGCGGCTTCCTTGGGCTCGGGGGTGAAGGCTGCGACGAGCTCGGCGCGGGGGGTACGTTCGTGGAAGTTGAGAGCGTGGCGGGCGCCCATGCGGCCGAGGCCCGACATGGCGACTTGGAGTTTGCGTTGGGGAGCCATTGTGGAGGTTTGGGGTGGGAGAGTGGTTGTTGTGTTTGTAGGGTTGTGGAAGAGGCGGACGAGATGCTGGAAGTAATCCGTCGTTTTTTTTATAGCGAAAGCTGTGGAAGTTGGTCTCCGAGATAGGACGAGCAGAGAGCTGCGAGTATGCAAGAAAAAGAGTAGAGGGAAACAAGAAGGAATTGACAATCACGACGCTGTGCTGCTGTCTTGCAGATACACCCCTTGTAAGAGCAGCGGACGCTCAATTATACTAATACTCACTCATCTGTTTTCGCGCGGAATTACTACCTTTGGAACGCCAGCAGAGGTCGAGCTCGACAGCCTTCTGTGCCCACCGTTGCTAAGACCAAAACCTGGAGATCCACCCGAATGGTCTTGGTGGGGCCCCGGTTTTTCCCCCTCCTGCTGAGCAAGAAAAGTTATCTCCGTCAGCAAAGAGGTGCAAGGAAAGATGTTCAGATGCCGATGCGGGGCAGATGAGTCGTCCTTGTTTACCGCTTTCGGCTTTCTGAGAGGGAAATCCTAGGGGTGGAGGGGTTTGAGTTGCCGACCAGGGAGTTTTTGCCCGTTGCCTGGTGGGACTCTTTGTATGGAAACAACACGAACGGCATTCAGCGTCGTGGGTCGAGTCAAGAGTTCCAAGGTCGGCTGACGAGATGTTTCCTGTGCTGGTCGGATATTTGTGCTTGCCTGCTTGATGGCTTCCAAAGTTTCATGGCTGAGAACGATGTCAATTAGTTGGCCGTGAGGTTCGATCCCGCGCGAATGCTGAAGAGAAGTACATGGCATATCTGACATTGAGCTGCTAGACCCATAGACGAGACGATGTTGACCGAACAAAGAGACGGAGGACTTTGCACGGCGGCATCTGGGAGCCCTTTGTTTACGCTGGCCTGTGCGTTGGGCTTTCTACCCAGAGGAAGACAATCACATTCAGAAAACAAGTATGATAGAGAGATGGCATGTGTACTGAGAAGAACATTCTACCTAGCCATCCAACTGCCATCCACAGTCAAAATCTCGCCGCTAACATAACCACTCGCCCTGCTGGCAAGGAACACAACAGGCCCCTTGAAATCCTCGGGCTTGCCCCACCTTCCAGCGGGAATTCTCGCCATGATCTGTTCACTCCTCGTCTTGTCCTTCATCAACGCATCATTCATCTCCGTCGCAATGTAGCCGGGTGCAATGCCATTGACATTGATACCCTTTGCCGCCCACTCGTTGCTCAAAGCCTTAGTCAACTGCGCAACACCACCCTTGGAAGCCGCATACGCGGGCACAGTAAACCCGCCCTGGAAACTCAGCAGCGAGGCAATGTTGATGATGGCGCCTCTGCGGCCGTATTGATCGGGCTCGCGCGAAAGCATATGTGCACCCACATCTCTGCAGAGCGTAAACACCGAGTTCAGGTTCACGTTCAGCACCTCGTCCCAGTCGTTGTCCGGGAACTCGTGGGCGGGGTGTCGTCTTTGGATGCCGCCGCAGTTGAGCAGAATGTGGATTTTGTGGCCGTCCGAGATTATTTTTTTGACCAGAGCCGAGACGGAGTCGCGGGATGCCAGGTCGGCCGTGTAGATTTCGGCTTTGCGACCTAGTTTTTGGATTTCCTCTCTTGTGGATTGGTTTGATTCGTCGCGCTGGGAGAGGCCGTTTAGTGTGAGTAGAAGAGGTAGGGTGCAGAGTGTTTACCTGTACTAGCAGAATGTCTGCGCCGGCTTCAGCGAGGGCAATGGCCATTGCTTGACCGATTCCTGGTATCGTTAGTTACCGACAGTGGAGGGTGTTTGAGACAGACACATACCGCGAGTACCGCCAGTGACCAGAGCGGTCTGGCCTTCGAGGGAGAAGAGCTGCTGCACAGAAGCCATGATGGAAGATGTGATTTGCGAGGTATACAGAGAAGCAAGGAAAGATGGGCAGAAACACCGGACCAAGTATGAGTATCAGTTGATGCCGACTCCACAGGGCCATCGTCACCCTTCCCCTCTTCAATTGCCGACAGTGTGGGCAAATTGTGGGCAGAGTGGGGGGGGCAGATGCCGACGCTCTTCAGCCGATGTCTTGATGACTTATTATTGTCATGTAGACAATCTTCCCTCTTTCCATCTGTTCGCTGTTCTGTGACCTGAAGCTTTCTGTTCTTCTCGCATATCTCACACGTTTCAACCATGTCGTCGACACAAGTACAAGCCAGCGTCTTGCACGGCGCAAAAGACCTCCGCATTGTGAGTCCCGACCACCGATACTCTATCCTGTGAATCATGCATTCGAAATCGAGTATATCGCATTACGACCAGAGAAAATGCTAATCATGCATAGGAATCCCGCGACCTCGCCGCCCCCTCGGCAAACGAGATCCAAGTCGCCATCCACAGCACCGGCCTCTGCGGCAGCGACCTCCACTACTACAACCACAACCGCAATGGCGACATCCTCGTTCGCGAGCCCCTAACCCTCGGCCACGAATCCTCGGGCACCGTCACCGCCGTCGGCTCCTCCGTCTCCAACTTCTCCCCCGGCGACAGGGTAGCCCTCGAAGTAGGCGTGCCATGCGATTCTTGCCACCGCTGCGAACAAGGCAGATACAACATTTGCAAAGACATGAAGTTCCGATCTTCCGCAAAGAGTTTTCCGCATTTCCAGGGTACGTTGCAGGAGCGCATCAACCATCCTGCGAAATGGTGTCACAAGTTACCCGAGGCCATGAGTATGGAACTCGGTGCTTTGCTCGAGCCTCTTGGTGTGGCTATCCACGCCTACCGCCGCAGTCTGATGCAGTCTGGTCAAACTGCTTTGGTGCTGGGAGCCGGTGCTGTGGGTTTACTCGCTGCTGCGGTGGCCAAGGCCAAAGGTGCAAAGACGGTGTTGATTGCGGATATCGATGCCGGGAGAGTTGACTTTGCCGTCAAGAATGGATTTGCACACCACGGCTATGTGGTGCCCATGAAGAGAGGAAAAGACACGGAAGAAAACCTCGCTATTGCACGGGAAACAGCAGATGGAGTCATCGCTGTTTCTGATGACTCCGGCGCTGCAATCGGCGAAGTGGACGTGGTGTTTGAATGCACAGGCGTGCCCACCTGCGTGCAAGCTGCCATCTATGTAAGCCTTTCCCTTTCCCTCTACCCTCCACCATTCCTAACCACCCCCATCACAGTCCACCAAACCCGGCGGCCGCGTCATGCTCATCGGCATGGGCATCCCCATCCAGACCCTCGCCATCTCCTCAGCCGCCCTCCGCGAAGTCGACCTCGTAGGCGTCTTCCGCTACGCAAACACGTACCCCGAGGGCATTTCCCTCGCCTCCTCTCCCACCTGCCCTGACCTCTCTAAACTCGTAACTCACAAATTTGCGGGTTTGGACAACGCAGAGCAGGCGTTTGGCATGGCGGGACGCACAAAGGATGATCAGGGGAACTTGGTGCTCAAGGTTGTGATCCAGAATTGATTTTCTTCTTGAGGACGCAAACGCTGATTATGCGGGTGATGAAGGTTATCATTGCTACCAAGAAGGATGAGAAGGCAAGGTTGTAAACCCTCTAAACACGAGCATTTCCAAACGAGATATTTTTGGGGTTTTGGAGGATCAGGATTTCTTGTTGGTATATCATTTGTCTATACAATCACAGAAAAATGTCTTCATGAGTAATCATCAACATGAGTCTTCCATGTCTTCTAGAAAAACTACTCCAATACCTTTCCGGAAATCTTATTACCCCTCACGGAAACAAAAAGCGCGATGTCTACAAGAGGCAGCAACATTTGCGTTCTCGGGATCTCTTGCCGCAATCGCACTTTCGGGGATGGATTCCGTGTTTGGAAACCGCCCAGCTCAGCACCAACCCAAACCTCCGCCTTCTGTTGCACGTTTGGTGGCCGGGTCTCCTGAAGATTTGTATGCATGTACTCTACGTACTGTAACATAGCACAGAATGCAGAAAGATTGAGTTATCTGTGAGAATTCGTTGTATAGCTAGGTGGTTCGAGTTGGCTTAAGAAGTGATGTTATCATGGATGAATGTTTAGGATAGTAAACAATGTTGGTGGTATCTTTCACATTGTTCATCGAAAGAGAAGTAGTCTGGTGGTGATGCCAGGTATAGGCAAAAGCTTTGAAGAGGAAGAAAGAGCAAGATTTTGCGATTTGTGAAAAGGTCATTATATAAGAGAGACATGAAAAACAAACAGACAGCGCCAAAACCACCCCTTTTCTAGCCAACAAGGTGGGATTTGTGATGGGAATCACAATTCATGATTTCCGCTGGAATTCGACAGAGATCTAAGAAGTAAAAACGTGGAGTGATGCAACTTGTGCAATCTACCATCTGATGACCTTCTGGGGGAAGTACTCGTCAATCAACTCCATGTAGTAGTCCTTGAGATCCTCGACCTTGGGGACACCGTCGGACTTGGAGTAAAGGTCGTAAGGGTTGAATGCCTTGACGGCGGCCAACATCTTCTCGTCCTTTTCGTTCATCATCCAGCGGTAAGCACCCTCCTTGTGCCAAGGGTAGAAGCTGTGGTAACGGATCATGGCGAGGGCCTCGTCGGGAAGAGTGCTCTGGTCCTTGACGACGTGGTAAAGGTATTCATCGTGACCCCAGCTGATCATGACATTGTCGAGTCCACAGCCGGGAGTGTAGATGCCGTGCTCGGTGCTGTAGATGGGGTCCTTGCTGTCCGGGTTGTTCTCAAAGGTGCCCGGGTAGATGATGCGGTCGTCGAACTTGCAGCCGACGACAAAGGTGTCGCCGACAACATCCCACTGACCCTCGGCATCGAAGAAGAAGAGAAGCTTGCCCAGATCGTGGATCAGACCTGTGAGCTGGAACCAGCGTGGCTTGCCATCACGGCGGATGGCCTCGGCGGATTGAAGCAAGTGCTCGATCTGAGACAGCGAAGTGTCGGGGTCGGATTCATCGATCAGTGTGTTCAATCTCTCCATGGCTTGCCAGATGGTCATCTCGGCACGAGTCTTGCTGTTGAAGCGGTTGCGGGCGCGCAGGTTGTAAGCAACCGTCTGCTTCTCGTGCTGCTCCCTGTAAAAGTTCTTGACGCGGTCGCAGGCATCTTCGTAGTTGCGGAACTGCTCCTTGTCCTTCTCGGCGTCGAATTGTGATTTTTCGTAAATGTCCTTTTCTTCTTGGGTGGCTGTGCCGTTCTTGACCTTCATAGCGGCCTTGAGGACATTGACTTCGTCGATGTTGTCAGAGGTTGCTTCGAGAGCGAGGCCATCTCTGTGGTCGTTGAAGTTCTCAGCGACGTTGGGCTGCTCAAGTGCGATGGGTGCCATTTTGACGAATGTGTATGAAGTGTATAGGATTGTAGTCAGGAAAACAATGTTTCTGCGTTGGATGTTTCTTGGTATGAAGAATAGAAACAAACGTGAGAGTAGGGAAAAAGACGAATTGTGATGATGACCAGAATCAAAGAAGGAGCGACTCTCTTTTATCTACCTTCTCTCGGAGACTGTTTCCTGCCTTCGGCTTCTCCTTCGACAACCTTGCAGACCCTCCACCATTACCTGACACCCGCTCTGGGGCCCCGTTCTTTTCCCCCAGCAGCCAAACCTCAACCGCCGTCACTTCCCCAGTCTGGAAAGATTAGAACGACTCATGGCGTAGAAGCAGGGCTTCGGCGGCAAGGCCAAGGTTCCGTAAGCAGACTCGCGATCATTCGCCAGATAGGTTACCCGTGAGGATGGCTTGTCTCTCCACGGACAAAGCACAAGTCGTTCGAGGGCTGCTGAACTCTGTCGCTGGGTCATCCACACTCTGCGGATCATCTTGCCTCCTAGTGCTGAAGCTAAATCCCTCAACGGCAGAACTATCGGAGCGAAGCACCACGATTCTTGATCTCATGACGAGCGTGTGGATCGTTTCTATCGCTTCCGATTGGACAAACATACATGCTGTTGGCTCAGGTTCTTCCGGTAGTCGTACTCGGACAGTGACTTTCCTCTTTTGACCTTTGTTCTCGCCGTCTTCCACAGCCACTCGGAAAAAGGTATCAGCGAGAAGAACAAGGTGCGGCGTCTCACCGTCCTTGGCAACAACAGCAGTCGCCGATCTCCACGTTTTCGCCCTCGGGTCAATCTTCCATCGAGGCTCGGAGCAAAAGCAGGGCACGAACATTGAAGAAAGTGGGGGGGGGATGGAGGGGTACAAGCTGCATGAGGCTTCAAAGGCCGACGAAGAATGATCTGAACAAAACAACAATTATTTCCTCCGACCATGAATCCCCAACTTGCAAACTTCATTCTCAAAAAGACTCCGAGCTTCATACTGAATCCAAAGACCATGTCTGATACTGTGTTTACTCTCAACACCGGCGCCAAGATCCCTGCTCTGGGTATGTGTGATTGTCGAAGCTCGGCATTCGTCTGGTAAAGACTGACATTGACACAGGTCTGGGAACATGGCAGTCTGCTCCTGGTGAGGTCAAGAATGCCGTCTCGCACGCGCTCAAGGTTGGCTACAAGCACATTGATGCCGCATACGTCTACGGCAACGAAGACGAAGTTGGTGAGGGTCTGGCCGAGGGCTTCAAGTCGGGCATCAAGCGCGAAGATGTCTTTGTAACCACCAGTGAGTCCTTCAAGAGTGACCGGAAAATTACAATCGAGCTGACAGCACTGTGTAGAGCTTTGGTGCACCTACCACTCCAGAGTAGAGGAGAACCTCGACCTCAGTCTAAAATCCCTGGGTCTTGACTATGGTATGAAACCACGCTCTTTCTGTAACCTACGGACATGAGCTGACATGCACCAACAGTCGACCTATACCTCATGCACTGGTGAGTCTACCTCGACCACGTTCAAATTCCCCATAACTGACTTCCACACCGGCCTGTCCCCATGAACCCCAACGGCAACGACCCAAAATTCCCCAAACACCCCGACGGCTCCCGCGACCTCGACAACTCCTGGTCCTACACCCAAACCTGGAAGGAAATGGAAGCCGTCCTCAAGACCGGAAAAGCAAAGGCCATCGGCGTGGCCAACTTTTCCGTTCCTTTCCTGCAAGAGCTGATGAAGGAAGCCAAAGTCACTCCCGCTGCTAACCAGATCGAAAACCACCCTTACTTGCCTCAACAGGAGATTGTAGATTACTGCAAGGAAAAGGGAATCTTGGTTACCGCGTACAGTCCTCTGGGTAGCACCGGATCGCCTCTGTTCCAAGAAAAGGAAATCCAAGAGGTTGCGAAGAAACACGATGTTTCGCCTGGTACCGTGTTGTTGAGCTACCACGGTGAGAATTTCCCCCTTTCCTCTTCCGTATGCTTCCAGAGCATAGCTGATGTTTTCCTTCCCGTGACAGTCGCCCGTGGAAGTTCCGTCATCCCCAAATCGGTAACGCCGTCGCGTATCGAGGAGAACATGAAGTTGATCAAGCTCGACTCTGGCGACATGAAGGCTCTCGACAACATTGCAAAGACCCATCCACCCAACCGTTTTGTGTACCCTGCCTTTGGCGTAAGTTCTTTTTCCTCCTCGCTCGTATCTCTGCAGCTGCTGATTCTGTGTTTCAAGGTCAACCTCGGTTTCCCCGACAAGCAATAGAGCATGCGAGTGCTTCTGACGAACCTGACGATGTGGGATGACTAGAGTCCAGAGTAGCGGGTGAATGAAGGATATAGCAGCAATACACCACGATAGTCTTATAATCTCATGCCAACTCCTCCACCAAGTCCCTCCATGTCCCTCCATGTCCCTCCATGTCCCTCCATGTCCCTCGTGCAATGTGTGCATATGCCATTCACTTCCCCATCCCCTTGACCACCTCCTCCAACACCTCCCTCAACTGCTCATTCCTCCTCACCAACAACAAGACATCCTTGACATCTACAACATCTCTGCCGGCATGTCTGGCAAACCCCTCCAGATCAGCCCCACTGGTCAAAACCTGCGACCACACGAGTTCGGTGAGGGCGGCGATGAATTGAGGGGTTGCGTTTGTGTCGGTGTCGAGGGAGATTGCGTCGGTGATGGTGCCGATTGTGTACCAGAGGGAGGATTTTAGGCGCTGTAAGGTAGGGGCAGGGGGGTTAGTATTGGGGTGATGGTGGAGGGGGGTTGGAGGGTTGGGAGGGGAGAGTAGGGTTAGGATAGTTGGTTTGAGATGGATGGTGGGTATTAGGATGCTTGGTTGGTTATGGAAGTTGAGAAGGGGCGATGGCAGGCGATGGCAAGAGTTGATGGCGGCCGAATCCTGTTTCTTCTGTCCCTGTCTTTGGTACGTTGGATGCAAAAGATACTTACATCGACTTTATCCCCTGTATCTTTATCTGCATCCGCCATTGCTTCTTATTTCTCTCGACGTTTTTGTCGTTTGTTGTGTTGGTGAGTCCAACACGGTGCAAGGTCAAAGGCCGAGGTGAAGCAGGTGGTTTCCCCGGACTTTGACGTAGTGGCCAATATGTATAGTTATGCCTCACTTATGCACGTGCATAACGCTGGATATAGAAGTTTATGTACATAACTTAGACAAGATGCCATAGAATTGATGATAAGCTATAACATTGATTAACTTTATATGGTTAAGCATCTAGCAACACCCCAAAAATCGTCTACAACATCAAACTCGCCGATTCTCTCCAAAGGCCACGAGCACAAGATTGTGCATCTGGATATCGGGCAGGGTTGTACCTACAGCCATGGTTTCCAACCATTTTTACGCCGTCGACAAGGATATAAATCTCTAGAAACGTATTCGATAGTTAAATCATCTACTTGAGTATATGAGGCATCTACTGTACGTACGTCAGACTATAATGAGCACTAGCGCTGCGGATATCTTGATTTTTGTTTGAAGCTTCGCTTGATCTGGGAAAATGCTATCACTCTAGCATGGAAGAGATAGGAACTCATGGAGAGTAAAACAAGTAGACAAGTAAAGAACCTAGGAGCAATAGAAATATAGAATGTGTAAGAGGAGATGATATATATCCATTCGATCAAGGTATGGAAAAACATATCCTGTACATGCATGTACAAAACAACTATGCACAAATCTAGCAACAAGTGGAAAAAGGTATCAAAGTTTGCGAAGAGAAATAAAAGTATTCTCAATTTGTCTAGCTTTCTAAAACAAAAACCAAGATCTAATGTGTACAAAGATGCTATGCAGAAAAGGACAATGGGTGGTATATAGCGAGTGTGGTCCAAAACAGAAAAGCATGGCTATGCAGAAAAGTAAAAAAGGCCAAAAGAACGATCAAATCGATCATCCCATGCTCAACAATCTCACTAGGAGATATGGCGAAAAGGTGCGGTCAGACGAACCGCTTAAGAGTACTGCCAAGCAGCAGGGGCAGTGGACTCGGAAACTCTGAAGGAGAAGCCAGTGCAGCCCTCAGCGTCCTTGGCAACAGCAGCAGCGTACATCTCGTAGTGACCGTCAACGGGGCATGCGAGCCAGTCATCACCCTGGAACTGAATGTGCTCGCCCTCCTGAGCAATGCTGAAGCCAGTGGTGGAGGAACCGTCTCCAGTGAAAGCGGAGTGAGGGGTGGTGAAGCTCAAGCTGCCGTCAGCGGCAACGTAGACCTGCTGGCCTCCGGGGACGGAGGTGTCAAGGCCGAGAGTGTTGTCGCCGCCGACGAAAAGGGTAGAGTTGGTGTCGGAGCAAGTGACACCCTCGGCGTCAGGGCAGTAGACAGAGGTGTCCTTCAAGAGCCAGAACTTGGACTCAGCAGCGTTGACAGAGGCGTATTGGATCTCAGAGCCGGAGTGGATGGCAAGACCGCCGAAAGCACCGGAGGGGGCAGAGCGCTTCTCAAAGGGGTTCTCGCCGAGGCAGGTGGAGTACTGGGCAGCGCAGAGAGACATGTTGGCAGAGGAACCGTCAGGGTTGCGAGTGGTTCTGCATGTGTTGTAAGACTCCTCGCAAGCGCCCTTGCAGGAAGCGTTGTCGGCAGCGCATTGAGCCTGGTTGGCGGAAAGACCATTGACACGAGTGGTTCTGCAGCTGTTGAACTTGTCGACACAGTTGGAAGCAGTGGATGAAGGAGCAGCGGTGGCGGTGGCAGTGGCAGTGGCAGTGCCGCTGGTGAGGGTGGAGGTCTGGCTGGCACACCAGTCACGAAGGCGAGCAGCGTCTTCGCCGAGGCAAGCAGTCATGTCGCAGTTGCACATGACCTCAGGAGTGCCAATGGCGAGGCAGTTGTTGTAGTCAACCTGGCATTGGTTCTGAGGAGTAGCGATGGGCTTTGCTGATGTGGTGGCAGCAGGGGCGGCGAAGGCAGGCAGAGCCAGGGCCAAAGAGGAAAGAACAACAGCGGTCTTCATTTTTATTGGTTGTAGTGTTGGTTGTTGTATTGGTTGTTTGGTTGCAATGAAGGAAGAGTGTTGTGATGATGGAGATGATTGGGAGGTCAAGCAGGACTCTTAAATATCCTTCGAGGCCGTCTTCATTTTGTGACGACACGGATGTCACCTACCTCTGTCTCTACAATCACACCGAGATCTACATCAGATACGAAGGGTGTTCTAAAATCAGAACATGGAAACAGACAGGCATGAGGCAGGATAGATGATGTGCAAACCGTCAGTGGATGTTTGCAGAGCCGGTTCGTCACCCACGAGTCACGACCCATCACAGTCTAGATGATGTCGGCCAAGGATATAAGGCCGTTTTATGGGGTCTGCCTAAGCTTATTGAGCCTTCCGGAGGGATGGTCCTGAAACTGCGACCTCTGTCATGATGTATCCGAATGTTGATTTTTGGAAACAGAAAGTATCCGGACAAAGTATACCAGACATTGTTTTGGTCATGGTACAATTGAAAGATGATGAACTCGGTATGACTGTCAAAGTCCTCTTCCGTAGCAGTTCTGAAAAAGCATCCGAAAGATGCATAGATTGACTTTTGCATTGGGCTTGGCAGCTTGTTAGATGAAACCTGGGGGTCCATTTCTATTCTTAGCATATTAACCGCCTCCACATGTTGCGGGCCGGTCTTTCTCCACCTACGTGATGATGGTTTCTGGCATGGAGATCCTCGTAAAATGTGCTTCTGTTATGTAACGTGGTACTGGACGTTGCTGAGATGGCAGAGAGTTGTGGCCTGACAGGGGAGCACAAGATTCCATTTTGGGCGGGGACCATGTCGCATCAGACCAAAGCGTCTTAAGGAGAGCGATCAAATGGCTTGAGATTGGGAAGTGCAATGTGATGCAAGACAAAGCATTGCGCGTGAGTGGTCCTGTGATGAGGATCCTCCTTGTCCATGCTTTGAGTGATTAACTACAGGGGAGGAGCGGTGTCAGTGATGGCCCTCGCAGACTACAGTGAACAGCGGCGTCCAAGAGAGACAGCGGCGTGGGATGCTGCCAGTCGACGACGGGTTGGAATTGAATACGTGTGTAAAGCGTCAGCATGTCTTGTGTGAAAGGACCTGGAGTGGAGTAGGACTGCAGGTGAGACGGTGATGGGTCAGCGTGGATAACAGAAATACGAGAGGCCAGTGCTAGTCTTGTCTAGCACTTTGACCGGCTGCGTTCTTTGAGGGTCGATTGTGCGACATGCATGGTTGCATGAGATCGAAGCCAACAAGCAATTCACGTCGCTGTAGACCGAGGAAGGGCCAGAGCAGAAGCACGTGCGATGGTCGACAGGGCCTCAAGTCAGCATGAGTCTCGGAGAAGAGTTGATGAGTTGGTCGTGTGAAGAGTGGTTTGAAGGTAGGGCGCCAAGGAGAAGATTCCGTGCCAGCAAGTGATCCAACTAGAGTGGAAGCGTGCGAAGAGACGGCACCGTATCCTGTATCTGTGGCATGCTTATGCAAATGTCATTACTGACGGACATCAGAGAAGTAAACATGGTCTTCGAGTAGAGACGCGAGAAAGAGCTGCACTTGTGAGTGGAGATAACGACGGAGTTTAGCTCTGCCAAGGCATTTTCCTGTCTTTCGGCAAGAAATTCTGGGAAGGCGCAACCAAAAAAGTTACCAAAACGCATCGAACAATCCTGTCTCATCGCGCCTTCCGGAATGAGTGTATAAGAGAAGGAAAGACATTAACACACGGCCATCAACATGGCAACCTCAGCAAACCGCACCCTCCTCGCCGAACGACCAACCACAGCGCCCACAAAAGCACGCGGCCCGACAGCGCCCATCGACCCAGATGCCACCGAAATCAAGAGACGCGCCCTCGTAGCGCAGAAGCAGTATGGCAGAGGCGACAAGATCTCGACGCGCGGCGTCCAAGACCGAAAACTGCGCGGCAACCTGCGAGCGCTGGAGAACAAGTACAAGGACGCCGCCGTCAAGGCAAAAGACGCCGAGATCCTGCTCGAAAACACGTCTGGCTTCCTGGAGACCGAGGGCGAGCTGGAGCGGACGTACAAGGTCAGGCAGGACGACATCCAGAGCGAGGTCGGCATCGAGACGGCAAAGAAGGGCTTTGAGCTGAGGCTGGAGGGCATGGGCCCCTACAATGTCGACTACACGCGCAACGGTGTGCACATGCTGCTCTCGGGTCGCAAGGGCCACGTCGCCACCATGGACTGGAGAAAGGGAAAGCTGGGCTGCGAGCTGCAACTCGGCGAAACGGTGCGCGACGCAAAGTGGCTGCACAACAACCAGTTCTTCGCCGTCGCTCAGAAGAAATACGTCTACGTCTACGACCACCAGGGTGTCGAGATCCAGACGCTGCAGGACCACGTTGATGTCACACACATGGAGTTCCTGCCCTTCCACTTCCTCCTCACCACGATTGGAAACGCCGGCTGGTTGAAGTACCAAGACACGTCGACTGGCAAACTCGTCGCTCAGATCCCTACAAAGCAGGGCGCTCCCACCGCATTCGGCCAAAACCCTCACAACGCCATCCTGCACGTCGGACACCAGAACGGCACCGTCAGCATGTGGTCCCCCAACGACCAAAAGCCCCTCGTCAAGGTCCTCGCACACAGAGGTCCCGTGAGATCATTGGCCTGCGACAGAGAGGGCCGTTACATGGTCTCGACCGGCCAAGACTCCAAAATGTCCGTCTGGGACGTGCGCATGTTCAAAGAAGTGAACAACTACTTCCTGCGCTCTCCCGGCTCCTCCGTCTCCATCTCCGACACAAACCTCACAGCCGTGGGCTGGGGCACCCAAACAACCATCTGGCGCGACCTGTTCAACAAGAACGCCGCCGACCAGCAAAAAGTCCAATCCCCCTACATGGCCTGGGGCGGCGAAGGCAACCGCATCGAGCGCGTGCGCTGGTGCCCTTATGAAGATATCCTCGGCATCTCGCACAACAAGGGCTTTTCCTCGGTCATCGTCCCCGGCGCCGGAGAAGCCAACCCCGACTCCCTCGAGGTCCTGCTCTACGAGAACCCCAAGCAGAGACAGGAACGCGAAGTCAAGGCCCTCCTCAACAAACTGCAACCAGAGATGATTTCACTCGATCCAGAGTTTATCGGTCAATTGGATCGTGCATCGCATGCTCAACGCGAACAAGAAAGAGACCTGGACAGAAAACCCGAAGACCCGCTTGCCAAGATCAAGAACCGGGGTAGAGGCAAGAACAGCAGTCTTCGCAAGTACCTGCGCAAACAAGGCTCCAAGAACATCATCGACGAGCGCAAAGTCAGGATCCAAGAGCTCAGGAAGGAGCAAGCCAAGAGGAACAACAAGGCGAGACAGGGTGAAGTCGAGTTGGGTCCTGCACTCGCGAGATTTGCTAGGAAGGCTTGAGGGTATGTTGAGAGCATGGTTCGGATTGCATACTATTCATGTAAGGCGTATATGGCGAACAAGGGACACGGAAAAAGTCAAGATATCATGGCGTTCGGGTGCTGTAAATAGCTGCATGAGGTACAGACACAAGTCCGATGTCATTACCGTAATGTCAGGCATCTTGCCAGATCCACAACAGCTTACTGAACAGTTGAGCAAGCCCTCATTGACAATTCTGCTATCAGTCTCGGGACTACCACAACGGATCTCTTCTCAAGGAGACTTACAGGAGGTAAGCTGCGACTTCTGTCGTTCGCCGATTCACTACGTTTGGTTAACGAGTCTGCTCTGTCAGGACATGATGACCGAACTATCTGACTATCAGCGTACGACTCGTTTATGGAAACAAGCCAAGAATCTCTGTTTCGATAACGAAATAACATCACATCAAGTACGAATATGTCCAAGCTGGAACTGACTGACAAAGGAACATTGTGTGCCATAATCAGACCTTCAACTCTGATTGCACCCGCAGCTGATGATCTTCGATTTCCTCCGCTTCATCCACTTGGTCTGTTGCCGAGCCTTGTTTGACCTTATTAAGGACCTTTGCCATGACATTTACCAGAGCGTCATAAGAGTTGACCGCCCAAGACGAGGCCGCCTTTTCTGGTCGGAAGACAAACTTCATCACAATGTCAGGCTTTTTGATCATGCTTGAACCAGAATCAAACACTTACATAGACGTCAGGCGTGGTTCCAGCATCCCAGTCCACAGTGTTGCCCACACAAGCAGACTTGGTACCACAAACACTTGTACCAGGACTGTATTCGCGGTCGTCGAGCTTGATCTTGTTGTGTTTGGTAGATCCACCCCACCATCGACTGGATGCAGAGCCACTGTATGCTCCAGCATTGTAGGACAACTCCCAATGGCTCTCATCGGTCCAGCAGACATCACCACCGGAAGACTTGGACTTGGACTCGACTTTTCCAATGTCATAACAGGTCAAACCTGAGCTATTCACAGTGAAGGTTGGGTTCGGTAGCTCCTTGCAATACATGCAATGGGACCCACTACCGCATGTGTTCCACTCAAACTGGACAGGTTTCTGAGGTTTGGCACTGAACCAGACACATATCTTGACGTTGGCCCCTGATCGGACTCGTCAACATCCGGGCAAACTCAATGGGTCGCGTTCTGTATTTCCACAAGGACGATTGGCTCACCTGCACCAGCTGAGGCTACGTTTACCACCAAAGCAATAGCTCCAAGGATCGCAGAAGTCTTGAGGAACATAGTGTTCGATGGTTGTGGTTTGAGCGAGGTACGTCGAGTAGAAATGCGTCCTCCATATATAGACGGACACTTGGTACATTTGGCCGTACGACTTCAGCTGTGTGTGAGTGATATTGGCAAGCGTGGCCTTTCAGCTGGCCTCATGTACATCGCTTAGCACGTATGTCTGACTTGTTTCTTGATCTACACACCCCTCAGCTGGCCGTTGTTCAGCTCGGCTAGGACGCGACCATGACTTCGCCATTCTAGGGAGGTGGGGTGACGAGTTTGAGACCATACACATCCACCATTGGCTACGAATGGCTATGCAGCAACAAATCTGGTATGTTGCCAATCGATTCGATCGACACAATAATGCTTCTGAACTATGATAGTCAATAATGGGTTTGAGTTATATAGTTACAAAGGAGCTGAGGTGTCAACAACCTGACAGCGGGACCGGCCCGTCGGTCCGACACGATCTATTAAGTCTGTCAGTATCGCACACAAAGTGTCACCTCGTCGAAAGCTCCTTCCTCGCTTCCAATCGCAATCAGTTCCTGCATATCAACATGTCGAACACCCAGACTGACACTAACGCTACACAGTATCAAGGCTCTCAAGCTTTCACGCACATTGTCCCTGGTCGTGACGAGTCCATCAATCCAAACACGGGCTCTCTGAATTACAGCAAAAGCCTCCTGCAGCTGAAGGGCAAGACAACTGGTATAGATCTGGATCTGGCCCTCTCTTATGCTGCCGGCACGTCTGGTGCATTTGGACTTCCCAGTCAGTGGGCCCTGAACTTACCTTACGTGGTCCCAGAAAAGACGGTCACTTTCAAGGGTCGGACGTATGCCATCGATACCCTTTGGACTGATACGGAGGGCCATCAGTCAGATTTAAGGTACCTGAACAACCATGGTATCGAGTTCTTACCAACTATACCTCCACAACCGCTTTCAGCAGAGGATACTCGGGAGCATGCCTACAGCCTGAAATTACAGGATGGATCGATCGAGTACTTTGATGCTCTGGGTCGCCCCATCTCTCGGCGGGATCTTTTTGGAAACAGTCTGAACTACTTCTATCTGGACGGCCAAGGTAGCGTGCTGAACTCTTTACCTTGTCTGGACTATATCATCGACTCCTGGGGCCAGAGAATCGAGTTTGCCTATCAGCCAGGTGTTGAGATGATTGTCAAAGCACCAGCCGAGACAGAGATTGTTGTCATTTTCTCTACTGACGGCGTAGCCATGGTTCGGGATGGTGTGCAGTACAAAACTCGATTCACTTACTCAGCTGCTGTAACAGATCACTTAGTGCTTCAGAAGATCGACTATCCAACGGGCCTGAATTCCACGTTTTACTATACCGCAATGCAATACCTTGACCAAGATGGCGTGTCACAATACCTGCCGGCTGTCACCGACCACTATCACAAGGATGCACAAGGAGTGACTCTCAAGCATACAAGGTACCAATTTGGTCCATCTGCGGGTCTAACGTTCACTGGTGCTGCTATCGGCTGCCAGCTTGGTGGTCTCAAAGATGACTTGATGGATGGACGTAGCGTGAACTACAGGTGCGTAATGTTCCACCTTCCCAAAGAGCATAGCAAACTGGAGATCCGATGCTGAGATACTGTGCAGATATGATGTGCTCGTCACCAATCTTGATCAACATGGTAGACTAGTTGCTGCAACGATGACCTGGTTCAACTACCTGCACCTTCCTGTCGATGAAACCAAATACTTGATTGACAACCGAGGTGATCTCCACGACGCGTACATGACTGGGTACACTTATCAGCTCGATCTGGACAAACACGCGCAGATCCCGAACTATGCCCAGCCTAAAGTCGTCGAGTACTTTTGTAATGTCGGAAAGGATAATGGAGTAGTTTGGAAACGCCTCAGGCGATCTGTGTTTGAGTATACCGTGTTTGGAGAGCTGGCATCTCAGATTGAGGATACAGCAATTGGTGAAAGCGACCTTGCCACCACTAGGATGGTCGAAAAATCATACTTCATCACAAAGTATCAAGTCCAAAAACTCAAATCGGAGACGGTCACGGACTTCGTTGAGAGGAGCAGCATGAGGACCGATAACCAGCTCAGCGAGGACAAGAAGAGTATTTTTACGTCGACAACATGGTTCAAGGCACCAGAGTTGGTACTGGACAGTTCTCGGAACTGGTCCACCAGTCCGAACTGCCAGTTCTCGAAGTGGACCAGTTCTCGATTTGGGAACTGGTAGACCAGTTCGGCCGTGAGAACTGCCAATTCGAACTGGCAGTTCTCACCGGCAGTACTCCGGCAGGCTTTTGATTGGTCCGGTTAAACCTCGGAAGCTATATCAGCCGAGGCCTTCTCTACGACGCGTCCTAAGCAATCTATGGAATAGCTACTCCATAGCCACGCTACCTTCTTAAACTCCGGCGGAGACCTTATAGAACTCTTAGATACTCTCTTCCTTTAATCTACTCGAGTCTCGAAGCGAATACTTAGCTCTATTAACAACCCTTACGCCGTCCTCTAAGCTTAATATCCCTACCGAATTTTAATAACCTAACGACTTTAGAAGCACTACTACGTATACTAAGACCTCTTACACTATTAGGAACCTCGACTACTATAAAGATATCGACTTTATACGTCTTCGCTAGCGAGAAAGAGATAGGACTACTATATAGCTCGAGGGTTACTTAAATAGTAAGGGTGTAAGTAGTAGCTAGATCTTTAACTATAGCTAGCGAGCATAAATTTAAGGGTTAATACCTAAGATATACTACTAGATCTATCGCTCTTACTATAATAAACGAATCACTTAATACGGCTTTAGTGTAAACTCTAGTACTATACCTCCTATTAAGCACTTATCTACCTATAATATTACTATATATAGCGAAGGCTAGGCTAAACGAAGTCGCCTATCTAGTAGCTTTGCTGCTTTGTTAACTAAGAGCTCTAGTTATAGATAAGATATAGAGCGCTATAGGATAGTCTTCTACCTAGTAGCATAGAAGGCTCGAGTTATGTCTCTAATTTGTTATAATAACCATATATTCTAGCTCTTCGAATCGCCCTATCTATAGGACCTTTTACTCTCGCTTAATCCATTAGTTAGTTAGCGAGGCTACCTTATAACTTATAAGACAATTGCTAGCTAGATCTTATAAGTATATAATAGCCATATAGGCATTATTACTAAGAAGCTATATGCCGCTATAAGCAAGATCCATCTATCCTTTGATCTATAGACTTCTCGTAACCTACGTGCGTTACTAGGTATTAATTATTACTTCGCTAATAAGTTCGGTAACCTAAAGACCTTCTTACTAGCACTTCTATAATAGCTTAGCTAGCACTCCGGTGTTAATATTACTAATAACATTACGGCAATTATTAAGCACTTTAACCTTAGCAATAAGATTAGATACTTTATAACTAATAACGTAATAAATAACGACACTTATATCGAAGCCCTCGGCATTAAATATAACTTTAACCCTCTCTACCGGCGCCTTTGCTACTCTAGCTATAAGATTAACCTTATAGCTCGAGCTATGCTATAGGGTATAGACGAGGAAGCTTTCGAAAACGAGCTTATAATAATCGACCTTAAGGACTATAACCTCTCTATTTAGCGTAAGAAGGGCCCCCTTAGTAAGATAAGGAACACTATCATCTAGATCCGGTCCTCGCCCTAGCGTAATAAGGCTTTTAAGCAGTTATAACTAGACTACCCTCTTATTAGTTAAATTAGCGAGCTTTATATGCCTAACGACACTCGATAGAACTTAATGTAGGACGCTATTGTCGTCTTTATTAAACTTAGGCTAGTAGTTAAGGACTTCTATTATAAGGCGTACGTAGAGTAGCAAGAGTACTAGAATAAGCTTACTAATTATAGAAGTAAACCACCTCCTTAAAAGCGCCGTAAGAAGCCGGCCTTCCTTAATGATTTTATTACTTAAGATAACTAGTTAATCCTTATCATCTATAACGAGCTTCTTTAGCCTCTCTTCTACGTAACTTAGCGTCTCGAAGGTAGGGGTAGAGGTGCTAGTTATAGCGCAATTTAGTAGGTAATCCCTACTATAGAGAAGTTACTTACTTACCTTAAAGCTACGAAGTAAGAGTACTTAATCGTTCGACTAACTTAGGATTATACTATAGTTAATTCTTAGGCATCTACTATCTTCGATTTATAAGACCTTAACTAACTACTACTACTACTACCTCCTACCCGTGCTAAACGAGGAAGACTAAAATAGTCCTAAAGCCATTCTTAATTAATGCCTCCTCCTCCTACTTACGAACCTCTACCTAAAGACCCGCTTAAAAACACGATTAAATACCGTATGCTTTATATCGGTATTAACCTCGTATAGCAAAAGCTAGATAAATACTACTTAAAGATAGACGAATTACCTATATATGTTGCTATAGTTATGCTCTATCCTAGGCTTAAGTAGAAATAGCTTAAGAAGGTATAGCGAGGTCGCGTAGGTTAGATTAACCGAGCTCGCGCTAAAGTTAAGAAGCTATAGCTTAAATACGCTAAAATTATGGTTACTACTAAGGACATGGAGTCTCTTAGAGTTAAGGACAACGTACGCTAGATGGATAAGGACCTTTTAAGCGACTTCTCTAACCTTAAGAACGACATATCTACTAATAAATACTAGAAGTAGTGCGAGGAAGGGCGACAACCGAACGAATTTAGACCTCTTAAGTTCTAGTTAACATAACGTTAAAAGCAGGCTTACCCTCGTCTATTACGTATGGCTAGAGACATCTTTACTATACTAGCAATGTTAGATAAGCTAGAGCGCATCTTCTTAAGCGCCGGCTTAATAACTATACCTTACCGAGGACGACTATCTATACGAGCTATAGGAGAGGCTTAATGTGTTAAAAGTTGGCTTAAAACTGGCATTATAACTAGCCTCGAAGGGACCTTTAAGAACGTAGCCATGTACCCTATTAATATAGAGACTAAAGACTAAGACTGTTACACCTTTCCTGCTAACGGCGACCCCTATACTAGTGACCAGTTCTACCAGTTCTACCAGTTCTACCAGTCGGAACTGGCAGTTCTAACCAGACCAGTTCTCTTGGCAGAACTGGTAGACCAGTTCTGAGGTCGGAACTGGTCTGGTCTATCCAGTACCAACTCTGCAAGGCACATCTGGAAGAGCCGGAACAACCTTGGAAATCGATTACCCAGAGATTCGACGCACAAGGTAGAGTCATCAACACAGTGAATGCTTGGGCAAGTGGAGTGGACGTCCCAGATGGCAGCGTCAAAGCCTGTGAGACATCGCACGTTTACCGGTATAACAATGGTATATTTTCTGAGGTGAGGCTAAATCCATCCAGAGGTCCATTGACGAGCTTTTACGACGTACGACGTAATGGAGGTCCCCTAGTGCAGAGTATTCTACCGTGTGGACAGACCGAATACTTCGAACATGACAAGCTTGGCAGACTTGTCAAACACACTGACGCACTTGGAGGTGTCACCTCTCGATCATACTTGGTCTCACCATCTTCCAACTCTCAAACGACACGCGATCCGAAAGGTCTGATCGTAAAGTTTGACTTTGACGCACTTGGCCAATCGATCCAGGAGGCTGACAATGGTGACCCGACACTGTCATCCGAGACACCCTCACGTATACTAAAACGTGATACGTTCGATACGATGGGCCGTCTAGTATCAACAACGAACAGCCTTGGCCTTTTGACAACCTTCACATACGACGCTCTTGGCCGTTTGCTGGAGACAACAGATCCCATGGGAAATGTGACGGCTAGTAGCTACAATGATGCTGATCAAGTGGTCAACCAGACGCTAAATGGAGACTTGAGAAGGACTCTTCACAAGGACAACTACGGTCAGGTCATACGCCAATTTGTGTTTGCGGATTCCGAAAGCTCCACGGACTTCCATCTTGTGAAGGACTCATTGTTCAATGGCAACGAGCAAGAAGTCAGCGAAACAGTTTTGAAGCAGTCTCCTGAAGGCGAACAAATCCTACGATCCCAACAGATCAAAGTTGGCCCTGAAGGACTTGTCGTCTCCAAGACAACATCAGGCCAAGGCGTCAATGGAAGTGATGCAGTCTCACGCGACTTCCAACATGACTTGTTCGGCAACACTTACACCTGGAGAAAACGCACTGCCTATGCAGACGGTCGAACATATGCATGCAACGGTCCAGTCACTTCGTACGACATGCAAGGAAACATCACCGTCCTCAGAAATCAGTTGGGACAGCAGGAATATAATGCGTATGACCAGAACGGCTGGCTTACTAAGACGATACGATTTGACGGTAGTGAAGTTGGATTCGAGCATGATAGCTGTGGGCAAGTCACAAAAAGTGTTTCAAAGTCCGGCTCAACGGAAGCGAAATACTTAGTCAAAGGCCAGATTGGCTCCTTGACTAAAGACGGCGAAGTTGTCAGATTTGGCTACTACTTGGATGGATCTCTTCGATCGGTGGACTATGGCTCTGGGCGCATTCAAGTCTATGAACGAGACAGATATAGCCGAGTGATTGCAGAGATTGATTGCTCTGGCGCTAGGAAGGTGACCAAATACGATCACTTGGGACGGCAAGAGAGTATAGTTTCCCAAGGCGACGTCGTCACATTCCAGTACGGTACAGTCAATCATTGTTTCGGAACACTCGTCGGATACACCTTGTCCGGAGAATCATCCTACAGGACTATGTACGAGTACGATGGTTACCATAACAGATCGGGCACTCAAACACTTGCGCCAGACTCGACTGTTCTTTTGAGCACGAAGAGTCAATTGGACGGTCGCGGCTTTCTGGTATCCCTTAGCTCCATGTCAGACAGTACGAGCGAGCTCAGCAACCATCACGCTTGGTCTTATGACGGTCTGGGTCAGATGATAGAGGAGCGAGTTACAGGCTCGATCAACAGGGTCGAGAAGTTCACATACGATGGCAACTCCAATGTGGTGTCAGCTGCCTTGGACGACAACATCAAGCATTTGACTTATAACCCATTAGACCAAAGAACTGACGCCGGCTTCGAATACGACACGAACGGGCGCTTGCTTCGGGACGATGCCGGTCGATGTTATTCTTTCGACGACAACGACAAGCTGATCTCGGTCAAACTCGGAGACGTGCAAGACCACTTTACGTACCACGGTGATAACTCGCTTGACACCATCAAGGCACAACATGAAAGCGTCCAACTGTGCTATACTCAGGACCACAAGGTCAATGTGATCAGTCGTCACGCGGGAGATGGAACCAAACTTGACAGTTCCTTGTTGAGATCAGATACAAGTATAATCGCAACTTATACGCCATCTGAGAGGCCCACTTACTTCTTCGAGAGCCAGGGCTCGACCGCCCTACAGATGCAAGATGGGCAACACACAGCTATCACGTACAAAGCATACGGAGCCCACGCTCCCACCACTCCATTGGAGGCACAGAACAGATTCTCTTTCCGTCAGGAACTTGTACATGCTATGAGCGGTCTTGTGTATCTACGATCTCGTTTCTATCAGCCGGATATCATGGCATTCATCTCCATGGACTCGTTACACCTGGAAAACCGCTATGCTTACTGTCAAGGTGATCCTATCAACTACTTTGACCCAGGCGGTCATGACGCCAGCTGGTACAGCGAGGCCATTGGAGCATTTGTAGCGGGTGCAGCTGGCACGATTATAGGGACGGCACTGACCACGGCTACAGTCGCGAGTGGTCCAGCTGGTATGGCGATTGCAGCAGGACTGGCGACTTTTGGCTTGTCTGGTGCTACAGTGGCTACAGTGACCGCTGCTGGTGTCGGCGCGATCACCGGCGCAGTAGTCAGTGCCATCCATGATGTTGTGACAAACGCGGTGGAGCGGATTGCTGTCACACCAGCAACCGCAACCACCGCCGCCATTGGTGCGACCTTTTTCTTGCAGACCGCTGTCACCTTAGGTATCGATCAACAACCTGACGATGCCAATGCCGTGCTATACGGTCTCATGAATACCTTCGCAGCTGCTCTTGGAGCGATGGTAACTCGTGCTGGAGTCCAGAGATACACCAGATCCATGACTCGAACTGGAACTAGCATGTCAAGTGGTAATGATTACGAAATGGTGGAGATGAACCGACACAGCACCATGGACATGAGTGCAAGCTCAGCAAACACATCGCAGAATTCGAGCATGCTTTGTGTCCAGCAAGAATACAAGATCCCAGGCAATTGGTTCTACAATTCGAGATTCCAAGATCCCGAAGGTGGGGGTCTCGGAGGGTTACTACAACCTTTCATGGGCCGTGTGTCAAACGAATCTAATATCTTTTGTAAAAGACGCCTTCAGATCGTTCAAGACCATCTATATACACTCATCACCAGGAAATAGAGAACCTAGGGTGTCCAAGAAACGAGCTCATCTGGCGAGAGGTAAAGGCCAGGATTGATCTGCCCTCCGCGTCATACAATCTAATGAGGAAGAGGCGGCCCCTGTAGAGGACATCTGGGGAGGTAGAAAGTTCTGGAGATACGATGGTTACCATCAGATGCCCGATCCTGATAGCGAAGATAAACTTGATCTTGACTGGGATGGAGCCAAGCCTTCGGGAGAGGGATTGTTCGTGACAAATGAAGTTTCTTTCCATAAAGATACTTGCGAGATGTTGACGGTCGGGAACGGCATTGGCACCGTCGAGTACAACGTAACGATGATTCTATAAGGAGAGATGGCGTCACATAATGTGAAGAGAATAGGACAGAGATGTGTTTCATTCGTGTGTAAACTTTAAAATCCTCACCCATCATTTATCCAAGGCCATACTTACAAATGTACAAGGTCCAGAGTCTGCTTGCGTGCAGGCACGATCTGGATCAGCTTGGAGGCTCCGTTGAGGGGCTGTAGGGGGTGAGAGCGAATTGTGTCAAGCAAAGACTAGCAGTATCAGTTGTGAGAGCGAAGCAAAGAACAGACGAGAAGGTGGTGCGGTATCTATACATACATACCTCTGTATAGGACCTTGATGCTGTTATGGCCGTTGATCGGTCTGGTTGAACTGAATCCTTCCACGAAGCCATGAAGACCATCCTCCAAACCGCACGAGAAAGAACTCCAACTGCCGTGCTTGGAAGCCCGAGATAGGAAGGCGGGCTCTCTCCTGTCCTCGACCGATCCTGATTCGCACTGTGCAGGAAAACATCTTGACTCGAGGTTGTCGTTGACAAGGGGAGGTGCACTGACCGAGTGGAAGTGAGCGAACCCGGCTCGACGGAACTCCTCGTCGTGTTTGTTTGTCTCTCGACGCTACGCGCAAGACCGAAATCCCTTCAGTCTTTTTCAGTATCTTTTCGGCAGTCTCACCTTTCTCGTGCGACTCTACAAATTCACTACTACAACATCACGAGCATCCCGCGCCTTCTGCGCACATCATTACACTCAGTGTCACCGTTGTGTCTGCGTCTGAATCATCACAAGTAATTTCCTCTCTTCCTCAACTTCGCTTCATCTTCGACTGACTAGACGACATAGAGATGGACGTACGCAATCTATTCCGCGAGTTGTCCATGATCGATCTAATGCGCCTGGCAACTCGAGACACGTTGGATCCAGAGAACAACACCAACGATTACTACCTCGCGTCCCTGATGACGGGCGCTGCTCCTCCAGGGATCCCCAAACCAATCGAGTACATGGTAAGCGCACACAAGGTCCCAAGAGCGCCGAGAAGCGCGCTAACAAAAAGGCAGAGCACTGTGACCACCAACAATGCCAGAATGGTCAGACAGCCATCAGTTCACCGCTTCGACGTCCTCTCAGACAAACAGCGCATCATCAGGCTCAAGTTTGAGAAGGTCTTCCGCGAATGTTTCGCTAGACCCTCGATCTGCAGAAGCCATCTGCGTAAGACTACCGAGCAGTGGAATGCCGTGTGCACCTCTCTCCGTCCCAACAGCAGGGCTTTGAAGAAGCTGCAACGTCTACTGAGACAAGACGACGAGGCCAAGAACCCCTATCTCAGATGGAGTCGCCAGGATCTCCTGACTGCACTGTCCCAGCGTGGAGTCATTTTGAACGATCCAGACTCCATGACCAGACTCGAGTGCCGCCTCGCCCTTGAGCATGCCGACAAGGACTTCTCTGTCCGCTTCATGGCATTTCAGAAGGAGATTCGTTCGCTCGTGTACAAACACGCTCTCTATCGCCCCAACATCATCAGAAAAGCCGCCAAAGCAACACCAGCACTGCTTCACGTCAGCAAAGAAGTCCGCAAGGAAAGCCAGGGAGTCTACCTCGCCATCAACGGCTTCCAGCTCCGTACTCGTTTCCGTTTCAGTGCCAGACGCACCGTGAACACCTACCTCACCCATCTCGACCTGGACTTGGACCCCGAGGACTACGCCTGGCTTCTGCACATCGGTCCAGAGAATGTCGCCAAACTCCGCCGTGTCACCGTCACGGCCGCAGGTGATTCAACCGACTGGCCCGACGCACTCCACCTCGACCTCACATGTTCCGATGTGACCAAATGGGGACACTCGAACACCTGCGGATGTGCCGACGGCGAAGAAGAGAACCAAAAGCCCTTGAGCCTTGTCACCGAGTACTACTGGGCCCAGACAAAGAAACGCATGGCCGAAGTAGAGAAAAACTTCAACGAGCCCGAGAAGTCAGCCGAGGATGCTAGACTGTGCGTTGAGATGTGCAGAAAGCACCGGGATCGTGTTGACAGAGCTCAGAGGATGATGGACATGTTCAACAAGCACTGTGGAAAGGGCAAGGCCGTCAAGCCAACCATCGAGGGGCTGACGCTGCTTGCTAATGCAGTCTGTCAGGTTTTGGAGAAGGTGATATGGTTTTGAGTTCGCTCACAACTGTAGGCTTACCATGAACAAACCGGAAGCGAGGATAGTATTCGATGAGGAGAGACGATGATATCAGGTGAAGCTTGTACAACCATGCCAGAAGAGCCTACCATAGGTAAACTGCTCACTAGAATAAAATTGCTGTTTCCAAAAAGATCTCATCGGGAATTTCTCATGTGTCAGAACATTCGTGCATCTTACAGCTCAAAGGCTGCTCTGGTTTCTTCGATAGGGAGGTCGATTGTGAGAATGTGGCAGTCTTTGGTACAGAAAAGGAAGGTAGGCAAGTCGGCAGGAGCGATGGAGGTTGAACAATTCGAGCAGCACGGACCAATGTCTCACCAGAGAACTCCATCACCTCTTCAACTGTATCCATC
Organism: Aureobasidium sp. SLJ-2021a; assembly: GCA_019677095.1. Lineage (NCBI taxonomy): Eukaryota > Fungi > Ascomycota > Dothideomycetes > Dothideales > Saccotheciaceae > Aureobasidium > Aureobasidium sp. SLJ-2021a. Next base: position 133,710 of record JAHRBU010000039.1, read on the forward strand.
CCCTCGTGTCGCCTTACCCACTGACAATCTAGACGAACACAGGTTCACATCTCCGCGACGACCGAGCATCGAAATGCTCCATCAGGACTCGAAGTAATCAAAGCCGTTCGGCTTCGACGATAACGGTTGAGCATTGAAGACGCCCATCCCGGTTGCACTGCGTGGCAGGACAACGACTCCGACCGTCTATCGAAGCATCGACCTCACTGTCGCCTGTGATACACCGAATCCCTATCGTCTATTGTCGTCACCGTACGTCTAGAATTCTCGTCATTCTTGTTGCCCGTACAGCCGTTTTTGCCGATTGCTGAGGCAAGCTTTGGAGTGAAAGCCTATCGATGGCAAGCCTGCCGAGGAACAATGTGCCGGAGGGTCACAAAGAGGACAACTATCGCATTGGACAAAGCATACAAGGAGAGAATCAAAGGACAAGTCAAGTATTTTCAAGAGCAAGGAGTGTAAATCGAGGACATGGAATGGAGTCTGCAGAACACAAAGCCGAGGCACCAGGTCTAGAGCTGTCCAGGTCAGGAGGATACAATAGGCGGCATGTAGAAGCATCATCTTGCAGAAATGCTCAATGCCAGACATGTCCGGCTAGCATTAACACACACCACACGTAAGTCGCCTGATTACTCTGCTTTTGCTGCGAGACTCGCTTGGCTATCGATTGTGCATCAAGATTGTCACTTGACTTCTTGATCATTCTTGCTCATGCTTTCTATCCACGTTTCTACCTTTACTCCCTATACGCGTCAGAGCGCATGAAAAAACATCCCTTGCAGCAGTATCGCGCAACGGTTGCACAGCATAGGGTCGACCGTTGAGACTTCTGACCGGGTCTTTGCTCCTGAGAACACCATCTCACCCCCTTTGAAACACGCCTCTGTTTTTTTTACGTCTATGCAAGCAGAAAGAACAACTCATCATGCGAAAGACACGCATGAAAAAATGATTGATAAATGTCTTGCGATGGGATTCATGTTGGTAAATGGTTGGATGTCAATGCAAGAAGAGCCGTGAGCAACGGCTTCGTTGGTCACGGCTTTTATCTTCTCTCCCTCTGACAACCATCGGTTGCGTATTGGGAAAGCCGTTTTTCCGTGACCCTTTAACGTACCTTGCTTGCGCGAACGTGTGAGGCGTGAGGGAAGAGGGAAAAAGTGGCTGGATTCAATAAGGAGTGTCGAGACATGGTATAAGTAAAGCAATCAACCATCCCATCGCTTGGCCTCTTTTGTTTGGTTGTCCATCCACTCTCTTCTCGTTGTTGGTCACACACTCACTTCACACATTACGCATACACCTTCGCTTGTTTTTTTTTTCTCTTGACGACTTCGCCCTTGCTTCTCTAGCACGACGCGCGCGCGCAATACACACACACACACACAACATTAACATCAAAAGCGCATCAACCATGCCTGGTTCAAAGTCAACGCGGTCTGTCCTGGTGACGGGCACGCTTCTTTCGCTTGCATCGCAGGTGGTGGGACATATGGAGATGAGCTGGCCTTATCCCCTCCACAGCAAATACAACCCTGCAAACAGCTACACAGTCGTCGACTACAGCATGACAGCGCCACTATTCTCGGATGGCTCCAACTTTCCCTGCAAAGGCTACCAGAACGATCGACCTTTTGTTCCTGTGGCCACCTACTCTGCTGGCTCGACTTACAACATGACCATCGCCGGCAGTGCTTCTCACGGTGGTGGTTCGTGCCAGCTTTCGCTCTCTTACGACAATGGTGCCACATTCAGAGTCATCAAGTCGATGATCGGAGGATGTCCTTTGACGTCGAGCTACGACTTTACCATTCCTTCGTATGCGCCTGATGGAAATGCCCTCTTTGCTTGGACCTGGCAGAACGAGCTGGGAAACCGCGAGTTCTACATGAACTGCGCGACCGTCGCCATCGAAGGCTCGTCGGCATCCAAGCGCGACACGTCCAGCTTCGAGGCCCTGCCGTTCATCTGGAAGGCCAATGTCCCTGGCGTCAACACTTGCGTTACTCCCGAAGGTTCAGACCCTGTCTATCCGTTGCCTGGACCCGATGTCGTTTACGGCGGCAAGATGAGCAGTTCGAGCCCGGCAAACTCGCAGCCTGGCGTCTGTGACGCACCCACGCCTTTTGGAAAGGCATACAAGAATCTTGGCGACACTGCTGATCCTCAGACGGCGACGGCGGGTGGAGGCTCTGGAACCTCGCCCAACACGTACAAGTCTGGTGCTTCTTCATCGTCCGCTCAGATCCCTACCACTCTGAAGACGACGGCCAAATCTTCTGTTGCATCGAGTGTCAAGCAAACTTCCGCCGCTGGTGTTGCCCAGAGCAGTGCCAGCAGCAAGAACACCGCGTCGACCGCGATAACCTTGTCCTCGATCAAGAATGCCGGCAAGACATCAGCAGCCTTCACGCCGCTGCCTTCGCCCTCCTCTCCTGCATCCACCGACGACTGTCCCTCGGACGTAACCCTCACCGTCTACACCACCGCAGGCTCCACAGCAAAGACATCCGTCCTCTCCGCCTCCGCCTCCTCCGCCCCCTCCTCCGCCCCCATCGATCCAGACTCCGAATACGCTACCGGCGACCTGACCACCTACCTCCCCTGCGTTCCCGGCACCTACATCTGCACCTCGCCCACCACATGGGTAACCTGCGACAGCACAATGTACAGCGACGGCAGCACCTCCTGGGTGTACCGCGACGCGCGCACCCTCTCCAACGGCGCCGTCTGCGTGCCTAGCTTCTCGCCCTACTCGTCGTCCACAAAGCCTTATGCCCAACAGGCAGATTCGCCCGCTGGCTTCTACCGCGACGACCGCATCGCGTACCCCAATGGCCAGGGCAGCTGCAGCGAAAACGGCGATGTCGAGTGCGTGGGCACTCGAGGCTTTTCCATGTGCAATGACTTGGTGTGGTTTGGCATGGGTGGCACTGCGCCGGGAACCGTGTGTCAAAGTGGCGTGTTGGTTGCTTCCTCGTAGAACGAGGGCGACCATCATACGCCCTTTGCCTTGGCAGCTTGCCACGGGTTCGAGGGTTTGATCTGTGAAGTCCCCATCTGGACTCATGCATGAATTGATTTTTGCAAGGCGAAAGCACTATCGGCGTTTCATCTTTCACGTTCTTTTGTTTTCTCTGGGGGTCTTGCGACAGATGGATTTAGGGAAAAGGACCACCCCTCACCATCCCACTTTTGCTATACCCTTTTCTTTTCTTTTTTTCTTGTCTTTCTTTTTGCGTGGACAGCATGGCGAGGGGAAACATTGGCAAGGATAGCGAGTTCCTTGCATGCGAAAGTTGTATATAGATTATACCAAAACACAGTATGTAGAACACACACAGCAGCTCGTTCTGAGTAGAAAGTAGACAGAGTCTCTTCTACTCAGGGAACGAGTAATGCGAGAAATACCAAATCATTACACACAACAACAAATCACCCGTTCCCTGTTTTGTCAGCGACAAGCTATAGAAAAGAAATATTCACGTTATATAAAGTACAAGAAACGCACTGTTATTATGGCATTTCGATATGAATCTACTGTTCATCAAAGTATCTTGTCGGTCGATTTCAAACACCTGATTGAAGTCTTCTTCCACAAGTGCAAGAGAGGTACAAGACCAGATTGGAAAACCTAGGTAACATCGACGTCCGACTTCGACTCTCGGGTCAAATGTCGAAGAGGAACCCGAACATGCCTCATTCATGCGATCTATATACCCAGCTTGCTATCTATGAGGCTTTCCATAGCACCACACAGCACAGAGAAAGAGATGGTACATTGAGCTGCGAACCTCGTTGATGTTTGGGGGTCTACCCCTAGACAAGAGTCTTAGGATCTGACACAGCCAACACAATTAGCAGACCCCACCATACCACGACCCAAAGAAACCATCCCCGGCGGTTCTAGCCAAAAAACCCAACACTCCAAAAGATACAAAAACCCACACCAACCCAACCCCCTCTCCATCCTCTGCAGATACCAGAACCCCTCTTCCCATCCCCATTCATCGACGTCAAGAGAAACACAGTACCTCAAACCCGCTTCCTTCCCCACCACAAGCGCCAGCCGTTGAGGGAGAAAGCTCTGGTGACCGTGGTCGTTGGATGCTTAGGAGGGCCGTTGGGTTGTTGCACTGTGCTGCAAGCCACGGGATAAATACCGTTATCGGAGTCGCGTCATTTTTCCCTGACCGCTCTTGGAGCTATACACAAAGCAGAGCGCGTATCTGGAGATCCGAGGTGTGGGTGAAAGGGTCTTGATGAAACGTGTCGCTGTGGAGGGATGGAATGGAGAAAAACCAAAGGCCATGCTTGGATGGAAAAAGAAGACACGAATATCTGAGCACCAAGAAAGATAAAAGGTCGAGATTCGGCAAGAAAAGAACAGAAAAAAAAAAAAAAAAAAGAGTCCTTTTCGTAATGTCAACTACATACGGTCAACGAACAAAAGAGCAAGACGGGAGAAAATCGTGGCCGTGAAAACGTGCATCTGGGATATACAAACCAACAAGAGGTGACATCAAGCCACCTATCCTGATTATACCATGCCAAAGAAGAAACAAAAAAACAAAGAAGCGATACCCTACGCATTAAACCCATGCAAATTATGCCCCAGTTGAGCTTTTCTGGGCGCGTCTTCCTTACAAGACCATAGCAACGACACCAGCAGCAAGAACGAGACTGCCGAATCCAGCACCAACAACAGAAGCACCGCCGGTCGAAACAGCAGGGCTAGTCGAGTTGGAAGCACTCTTGAAACCTGTAGCAGCAGAGCTGTTGGCAGATCTGGTAGCGGTGCTCATGGAGCTCATGGCGCTGGAAACAACACCAGTGGCAGAGCTGTGCTTGCCAGAAGCCGCAGAAGAGACAGAGTCCTGCAGAACAATCGTTAGCGAGGATGATCACGGTGTGTGAGGGTAAAAGTATAGCTTACGGAAGCAGATGTCATGGAGGCGGCAACGCTGGAAGCGTCGGACGAGATTTGAGAAGCGACAGAGCCGGATGCGCTGGCGACGACGGAGGAGATGGAGGATGCGGCAGAGGAAACGGCGTCCGAGGCGCTGACTGCTTGAGCAGAGACAGGGCTCTTGATGTTCACGCTGACGGTTGTGGTGGCAGAAGCAGTGGATGCGCCGGCGCTGGAGCTGTCTGCCTTGAAGTTGTCGTTTGAGATACCGAACTGAGTAGAGTCTGTGTCGTATGTGTTAGTATTCTGTTGGGTAACCTTTGCGACAAGTCTGCATACATTGGTACTGTCCAGTGCCCTCAACAATCAGCTCAATGCCGTAGTAGGTCTTGTTAGGTGCGATGCTGGTGTCAGGAGTCCAGTCATAGCTGCCAGTGTTGTCAATGTTCTCGACAATGGTCTGGATGGGCTTGACATTGGTGGAAGGGCCGTGAAGAAGCACGAGCGAGATCTTGCCCTTGGTGTCGGGTTCCCAGGTGATTGTGAAAGGCTTGCCGACGGGGACGATGCTGTTAAGACCGGGCTCGTAGATGGCGTTACCAGTGGGGTCACCCTTGGGAGTGGTGTAGGCGGAAGCCAGGGGAACAAAGGCAGCAAGGCCGGCGGTGAAGATGGCGCGGAAAGACATTATCGTGGATCTAAATTCTTCTCTTTCTGAGGTTTGGATATGATGCCTGGTGGCCTTGGGGTTATAAAACACGAAGAGGGATAGAGAGCGACTGGGTCTGTTGTAAACGAAAGACTGGTTGTTGGTGAAACGAGTGACTGATAGGCGGTGATAGCCTTTTGGATGAAACGAGCGTGACGAAGGAGTTGATGTCGCAACGATGGGAAGTTATAAAAACAGGTGAAAAGAGTGACAACGGGATCTAAACCTCTGGACGATGTTGCACTACTGACTTACAGGAAGAAGGCAGCAACAGGTATCAACGCCATGCAGGAAGCCTAGAGTTTATTACCCAGCGTGTGAGTGACAATAAAGCCGGACGTCGACCATGGTCGCAGGTCCCAGTTGCTCAGGCACCATGGCGACCATAGCAAACCCTTCCTAACGTCTATTCCGTGGTTCATCTCCAATCGGACGAAGTTGATATGCGCCCGAGATGAGGTTGTCGAAGAGTGCTAGACAGCAAAAGGGAAGGCGTCATTCTCATCTGCTCCCTTTTGGCAAAGCCAGACGCTCGGCGCAATCTCCAGCCGTCGAAGCCGAGGACCCTCGACTCCTCCTCCACGACTCGATGCCGCCATCCCATCTTCTGGTCTCACTTGCTTAGCACTTTACGCGCCTTTCATCTTCAAAGAGCCTGGAATGCGTGCGAAGGATTCGCGAACTTGCAAGCGAGACTCGAGCCAGGCACCGCGACAGGCAAAACTTGCAGCCGTGACTCGACATGACGCGGGCGACGCACTCTGGAACACTTGACAGGCCTTGTTCATGCACAGGAAATTGGCTACTTCAAACCACACTTTGCAGCAACGCGATAAACGGAGATTGGCTCTGGATTCATACAAAGAAGTTGCAGATACGTTGGGTAGATGCATATCGCAATACAAAAACACATACGTACAATTACATATTCAACACCTCGTCGCTCGAATATCCTCCTTGAATCCTTCCAACGCTTGCTTTGTCGATCAAAACAAGGGAAACAGAAAAACCCCAAAACGCTCGCTGATCGGAATATCATTTCGACCATAACATTTGGAGTGTGCCCTATACCTGAGCGCAGCACCAGGCTGAGTCAAGAGGAAGGATGAGGTTGTATGCATTTGGCATGAGAGTCGTTGTGAACATGTGCGTTTCGTCTTCTTTCTAGCGATGGGTGTTGTGGGAGATGCAAACATGGGCTTAGATATGGTAACGTTTCATCGTAATATTCGTAATAAGTATTGCCAGGTCTGGGAAAGAGTGTTCCCGTTTCGTCTGGCAGGATTGTATGCACACGATATGAATGTAGATGTATCGAGTGCTTGACCGGTCGAGAGTCCTGACTCCGTGGGGGAGAATAACTCCAGGTCTCTAGTTGCATTGGCCAGGGTCTGTTGCAAGATGCGGTCAGCTAAATGTTGCTTCGCCTCAAGACGTGATACATCCAAAATAGACTTACGGTTTCGGTTGGTGACGGGGTTGGGGAAGACTCCGTTCTGCAGCAGTGCCTGCATGTCCCATTCGGGAGCACCCTCTGCATATTCGTTAGCTTCCGGGTCTGCAGACTCATAACAGAATATCCAAAACACATACCAGTCTTCCATGTCCAGAAGATCCAACCGGCAGCCTTCTCGTAGCCGTCGAGTTGAGCTTCGATGAACTTGCCAATGTTGTCTCTGTAAGTGCCGTCGAGGCCGCCGACCGAGCCGCTGTACTTGCCGTCACAGCTACCAATGTAGGATGATGATGCGCCGTTGTAGTTGTATGTGCCGTCGTATCTTGCTCCGACACCTCTACCATTGAGCCTAATGGTACAGTTAGCATGTTTGTTATCTGAGAGTTCACACACTGATACGTACCATTTCGCGCAATCAGTCATTGCACCAGTCCACTCGCCACTGATTGTCCATTTGTTGTTGGTCGCCATGGAGCCGCCGAATCCACAGGCGCTCGAGATATGAGTACCGATGTCGTTGTGCAAAACGCTGTTGTCGAAGATCTCGTAGTGGTGCTGTTCAAGCAGTGTCAGCGATGTGATCGTTAGGGAAGAACCTGGGTGTATGCTTACAGTGTCGAGCATCAAGTTCCACATGCCACTACCCCAGTCATTCCAAGAATTGACTCCAGCAAAGGCGTCATGGAAGGTGACCACAAGGTTGGTGTTCTTGAGGTTACCCCAACCATCCATATAGAACTGGCGAACCTTGTCGATACCGGCCGAAGAACCCATAGGCTCATTCAAAAGCTCAATGGTCGAAACAGCAGGATGGTCACCCATGTCGTCGCGGATCTTGTTGAGTGCCTGGATAGTCCTATCGACCGAGTCGCCTTGACCCCAACCGACACCGCCTCTTTGACCGGAGTTGTCGAAGCCGTTTTGGGAGTAGGGACCTATGCGTGTGTCAGAGTGGATTGCGTGTGGCAGTCGAGGTACTCACCTCCGTGAAGGTCAATCATGACCTTTAGACCGGCACCGCTGGCCCAGTCCAATGCTCGGCCGAGGAACTCGTATGCGCCCTGGACGTAGGGTGCGTTGTCGTCTTGGATGACTGACCAGTAGCCGACGGGGATACGGACGTGGTTCATGCCTGCAGCTGCGATCTGGTGCAAGTCATCTTCGGTGATGAAAGAGTTCCAATGCTTCGACAGCCTGTTGTATGCTTCGCCGGAGCCGAGGGTTTGGCAGTAGGTGTATTCTTGAGAACTCATCAGTACAAGACCGCTTCCAGAAGGATTTGCTGCGACATACCGTCCACCACATTGTCGGGGGTTGCTTCAAAGATGCTGGGAGTGATCCAAGGCTCTAGTACGAACCAGCCGCCAAGGTTTACACCGCGAACTTTCTCGCCGCCATAGTTGAACTTGAGGTCGCGTTTGTTGAATTGTTCGCTGCGCAAGAGGGTTAGGAAGAGCAGTGGGATGAGGGTTGAGCTCGGTATGCTTACAGAGGTGCTGCTAAACTCGCACACGGTAGTAGAGAGACTGCCGCAAGGGCTGAGGATAGTAATGTCTTGGAGAACATGTTGTAGGTTGTGTATGAGGTATGAAAGGAGGAGATGATCTTCAAGAGGATCGGAAGCAGATAGAGATGTTTTTGATGTGCAGAATACGAGCTCAATAACAACGGGGAGCTTCCCACCTTTTGTATGTCTTACCTTGCTATGGTTACAGCTCTGACCGTTGCAAATTACAACCAACAACCAACGGAAACCAACTCAGCGAAGATCCTCCACAAGCCATGACTCCATCGAGTGCTACACCAGACCACGAGACCAGTGTTGCAGCAAGTGAGCGGTCAGTTTTCGGCCAACAGTCAAGATGACGAGAGCGATCATCTTCACTATACACTTTTCTCCTCTGCGGCCTGAGTGTTTAGCAAGACGAAAAAGCTCTATAGCAACGGCGATTGGTCACCCCACAACCCCAGGGTCCACAGCTTGAGCAGGGATGACGATGCGGAGAGCCAGGCACGCATTGTGAATGGTCAGGTTCTGAAAGTCAAGAGAGCTCACGGGAGCTCACACGGAAGTGGCTTGTAGAGCGCGCGAGGAGGCATACGGGCCGGAAGCAAGGCGGTAGTGTCACAAGGCCTCTCGGCACGAGTCTGACCGCATCAAAGACAGGTTGCCCAAGTCCTTTGAGGAAAGGGATTGTCGCAGAAATTCGAGCTTCTGACTTGATTGTGGGCGAATAGACTTCGAGATACGTCACGGATCAAGCTTTTCTCCACAGCCTTCTCCACGATCTAAACACGCTTAGACTTTAGCCAAAGTGGGCTAGCCTTTTGGCAGAGGTTTCGCATCGCCTCGGTTGATTGTTCCAGCGACCTCCACGTGCCGTGTGACCTTGACAAGGTCCATATCATGAATCAGAGGCAAGCGTTGCGCTCAAGAGATGGTGCTTCGGCGCGACGAGAAGAGACAGGCCGGAGAAGATGACTGTTCTCCTGGCTACCAGTCAGATGTACGCACGTATGCCGGAGTGCTAAGACTGCAGTGCTACACTCCAAGCATACCAAGTCCCGCCAAGTAGGTGAATAGGAGAAAAGGGAATTGGGACTGCAAGAGAAACGTTGATCTTTGATGACTGCATTACCGATGGAAATTCGAGCTGTACAAGAGGAATGTATAGCAACCACTGACGTGAATGGCGACGATGATATAGCGAGCATCTCCGGAAGATGAATTGTGGTGTGTAGCATTGGGCAAGGTCAAAGATCCAGCAGCTCTCATGCCTAGTTAGGATGCTGCTTTCAACCATGTTGTTGTCAAAGATCTGCCTCGGTACAGGTCACAAGGCGTGCGTGACAACGGTCTGCTTGGGCGATCATTACAAAACGCATAACACATGATTTGTTTTGCTTGACTCGGTGGTCATAGTTTCGTAGTACTGTGCAGACCTCCCCGCATGCCAAAGACCGTCTTCGTAGCCATAAAAATGCACAGTCGCGTCTCAAGCCCAAGGTGCGGCCATAGAGAGCCCAAGACGAGATGTTTCCGTAGATGATACTCCCTTCTGGAGAGTACTGTGTGTTTTCATAGCTACAAAGCAAGAGTCTTCAGCACGAGGGACGATCACAGTTATGCGACATCGGTGTGGCTTGCAGACGGAGAGATGGAAGCAAGTTGATGCGATTCTGGAGAAAGGACGGAGACGGGAGGCAAAAGGGCTGTTGACACGTGATTGGCTCGTTGGCTACACGCGACCGTGGACCAAAAAGCCGACACGGAAGGAGGCGATTGCCAACAAATTATGCATGTCCAAACAACAGTTTGTGCTTGAACATTCAGACAATGCCTTGTGATGGGTCGGACGAAGAAGGAGGTGCATGATGGGAAGCAGACGCTGAAGCAGGCAAAGGCAGCTTTCAAAGCGCGCGGCTCGACCTTTGTCACCGACACGGAAAAGCGTCAACTCGAGCGTGGCGCCATCTTGCTGCAACGTGCTGAACGCATCAAGGAGGCCGAGACACGGAGGAAGGAAGTGCTGAAGAAGAAATCCCTCACAGACACCAAAGCAACAAAGGCCTGCCTGCTCGGCACCCAACGTGTCAATGACAAGTTTGGTTACCAGAGGAGTCAATTTCACCTGGGCGCCTTCTTGAAGCCCAAGGGCGCTGTTCCAGCCCCTGCGTCGTTGCCAGCTGTGCGACAACAAGAGTCTCCAAGAGAGCCTTGGGAAGACGACGGTGTAGACGACGATAGCCTCCTCGACTTGGCTGGAGAGTCACCCGTCACTACGCTCAAAGCACCGCCAGCTCAAGCACCGTCACTACAGACGCCGAGTAAGACTCATGGCGACTCGAAGCATCTACTCGCATCTCCCTCGACGACCGATGAGTATGGCACCTGGGACGACTTCCTTGAACGTAGCTCTCAGATAGCACGCGACCTTTCGATCCCTCAGAAGCCTACTCATACACCACCAACCACGCGCTCTCTCGAACGTATACCATCTTTTGCATCCGCCGACTTTGATCTCTCTGCAGATGACCTTGAAGAGTTGGATTGGTCGGCCGACAATCTGCAAAACAACATCCCACTACCGCAACCGCCACCACAAGCCGACAAGAATGACGACACGAGAAGTTGGTTGAACGGAAAGAGCACGACGAAGGAAGAAGCACCTGTAGGCCCTGACATGGACCGAAAGTTGATGCCTCCACCCATGATACCCAAGAAATGCTCTCCGCCTATTCGCACCGACTGTACGGCGCGAAAGACTGTGCCACCAGTCGCTCACGGCATTAGCCTGGCCGATCTCGAATGTTTGGCTGGTGAAGAGATACAGTTGAGCCAGTTTGGCGACTGGTAGTGCGAGCCAGTCGATCTGTTTAGTGCCTGTCACGTTTTCTGGCACGACCGAGATGCGGCACCGTCGATGACCACTGCTCTGGTCACAATATCCTGGTTAGACGCGTGTGTCCTGCGTCTTTTTAAGCGTCGATCTTGCAATATCAATCTGCAAGCGCCTATGCAAAACCGGGTCTATGGCACATTGGAGATGACAGGATCTTGTCGTGGCAGCAGACAGCAGTAGAGATTTTTGTACTCGCAGATATTGAATACTACTGTCTAGCAAACAAGTTGTTGTAGATTGATGAGAGTTTGGAACGATTGGAGATGGTGAGTTGGTGAGTCAAGTGTGAATAGGCGCCCAGGCTGCATGTGAGAGGTCAGTTTTGCGGCAAGAGCAAGCATGCGCTGTCGCCTGCATCAACCCGCATGTCAAGCTAAGTTGGTTGCATGTGAATCCGTTCGTTCCTTCCTTCTCACATCTTCCCATCTCATCTTTTCTGCTCTGTCAATTTCAGGCATATACACCGCCAGTCGTAAGCTGTGACAATTCTTCCGTACCATCGACCAAGTTCTACGAATCATCATAGGCCACTCCGTACCGCTCAAATCAACATCTCCGAGCTGTTCGACCGCTTTCCGGGAGACTGATTCTTGACCGGTCCGCATCCTGTCTTTGTACTGGCCGTTCTCACGCAAAGTCGCTGTTGACGACAAACGCCAGATCCGCCGAGTCACTTCCACAACCAACTCGGGAGGCGAGCGTGCCACCAACCAACTGCGGGGCCCATCTCTCACAGCGCCTGTCAACAACAACCTTCAACTTTCACTCTCATTTTGATCATCTCAACTATTGATTCCTGCGCTTAGACAACACCACTCTTTGCGCTCAAACCACCAACTCTCGTCGCTTCGTCCCAGTCACTTCAGCTTGTTCCTTCGCTCAACCATCTCACACACCACCTTCAGTACCCAGCACAGATATTTCCATCTGTCCCAGAAAGCGCATCATTCCATCTAGGCCGTTCCCGCCCTTGCTCTCTGGTCAACATGGACCCGCGCACAGATCGCAACCGTTCCGCAATGACTCAGTTAGTTGCCTTGAAGACGGCAGCATCAGTACATGCCAGACTGGCTGCACAACGTGCCGGCTTCCCAACACGCGAGGATAGCGAAGAGGATGAGGAAGGCTACAATAGTGAACGATCCGAACTCGATGCTCTCGCAATGCCCATTCCCATGGCCATGTCTCTTCCGGGCCAGGACTCCACAGAGCCAGCCAAGCCAAAGGAAGAGAAGCTCGACCCAGAGTTGGTGGGCATGTCTGTTGGTTTCAAGAACCTCTATGCTGGCAAGGAGGATCGTCGAGGCCGCTTCCAGTGGCAAGAGACGATACCCCAAGATCTTGTACCACCCGCCGAGAACGCCGAGACGCAGAAGTGGGCTTTCATCGCCAGGCACATCAAGATCTACGGTGACCCTCGTCGGACCCTGGCATTGCATTCAATCGTCATTCAGTCACCACTGCTGAAGAAAGTGCTCCAGGTCGTACTGGCCGATTACCCAAACGTCACTGTGGGTTTGCAAAGACTCGAGTTCAGTGGCAAATTCGAGTGTCTGATTCATCGCTTCCCTGGATTCGACTTGGCTATCGAAGAGCTCAAAGCATTGCTCAAGGATGAGAAGAAAGGTGTTGAGCATCCGGACGTCACCAACAATTGCGGCATCTCCTCGACCATCAACGGAGCCTCCGACCAACACCAGAAGACTGGTGATACTCTGACTAATGGCAAGACTCTTGTCGGAGACGATGCAGCAGCCACCACCACCGAGAAGGACCAAGTTCTCACACAATCTGCCGAGGCCAAGGGCGAGAAGTCCGAGGACAACACCACTCCCGCCTCGCAGCTAAGCGACACAGAACTGAGCTTGAAACATACACAAATCCTGCGTGATCTTTTGTATGAAGAGTTCCAGGTCTTGATCGAGTCTTCACGCGACATGAAAGCACAAGGTGTCATGACCTACGAAGCTCTCTGGACAATCTTTCAGCCAGGTACCATGGTGTATGCCCGCGAGGAGGGCCAAGACCGTGTGTTCAACATGCTATCTAGCAAGTACAGCGTTGACAAGGATGACCAGCCAATCTTTCTGCTCAAGGTCCGCTTCATTGACTTCGACGGCACCAGGTTCGGTTGGACAGTTGCGAGGGTCAGCATACCCGAGTTCCAAGGCACTTGCCCTATTGCCTCGCTTGCTGCGTATCCTGTCGAGTACCATGCTGATGAAGCCACCTTGCTCAAGTCGCTCATCAACAGAGGCTCGGCTATCGAGACCCTTGTCGGCACTCACTATCGCGCATATGACGGCATCGGTCACAAGTTGGATGTATATGGTCAAAAGGAGCGCCATAGCGTCAAAGGCAGAATCATCGTCGATACAGTTGGTTGGAACCGCTACATCCCCAACCAGGCTGTCTACACGTCGGCTCTGGGTAGCAAGAGCACAGACAGAACCACTCACAACCCCCGTGCCTTGTTCCTGCCGACCTTCGGCGAGTCGCTTGATGAAGGCTGTGGTGGTGGCATGCCGCTGGATGGTCACTTTGGTGAAGAAGGAGACCTCAAGAAGCTCCCGCCTCTCACTGATGAGCAAAAGATCCTTTGCACTCATCTGATTCGCGGTTATGCCTTGAAGGAGAAGTTATGGCTCAACCTGTTTGTCGGTTCTGTACAGGATGTCTCTTTCAACAAGGACGCCTTCGATTCTCTCGTGCTGCCCGAGGACACAAAGGAGCTCATTCTTGGTTTCACCTGCACCCAACAAGCTACTCGTATGGCGTACGACGATGTCATCGAGGGCAAGGGTCGCGGTATAATACTGCTGTTATGCGGACCTCCTGGAGTTGGCAAGACTCTCACTGCTGAGAGTGTGGCCGAGCATATGCAGGTCCCACTCTTTGTCATGTCTGCTGGCGACTTGGGTATGGACTCGAAGCACATCGAGGCACGTCTGCTGTCTGTTCTCGGCATGTGTACACGCTGGAACGCCATCTTGCTCCTGGACGAGGCCGACATCTTCCTGGAGGAGCGCAGCCGCCATGAAGTTGAGCGCAACAAGCTTGTCAGCATTTTCTTGCGCGTGCTCGAATACCATGAGGGTATCATGTTTCTGACCACCAACCGCGTTTCGACCTTTGACCCAGCCTTCCAGTCACGCATTCACATCAGTATCGACTATCCCGACCTGTCGCCCGAAAGCCGTCGTAAGATCTGGGAGAATTTCCTCGGCCGTCACAACGATGCCCAAGCCGCTTCCCGCCTTACGCCACCCAAGAATCCCACCTCGTCGATCAAATCAGCATCCGAGATCATCGACGAAAAGGACGAACAAGCTGCAAAGACCAAGCATGAGTCCTTGACTCAACCTCACGCCATCAGCAAACAGGAAATCCGCCAGCTCTCTCTCCTCAAGCTCAACGGTCGCCAGATCAAGAATATGCTGAAGACGGCTCAGTTGTTGGCTAACCGCAAGGCGGAGCCTCTTGCTCACAAGCATATCAAGACGGTGCTTGATGCTACCCAGCACCTGCATAATGCTAACAAGGTTACTGAGGATGCTCGCAGCAGTATTTTCAACTGAAATCTTCATGGCAGTCCTGATTGTTTCTGACAGGGCAGTTTGCATTTTGCCTGCGGTATACTTGGCGCAAGGAAGTTGAGGATTCGTTAGTTCTGGGATCTAATACCTTTAGGAGCTGCTAGGAAAGATGACAAGGTCAATGGGGTTGGAAATAGATGAAAGCTGGGATAACAAAGTAGCGGGGATGGCGAGGGAGCTTGATCATCACTACACTTTTGTTTCGGTTACTTTATCAACTTACACCACAAACGTTTCTCTCGTATTGTCCGTCCTGAAAACGTGAATGTTCTTGTCTTTGTCTTTCTCTTTCGTGACTGGTGATGACATAGTAGACATGTTAAGCGTACGACCCTGTCATTCTCACTGCCATCATATCTACCTCCTCTTCTCCCCTCGACACAAACCTAGATCTCTACTCCATCTCATATACCTACGACTACAAACCCAATAACTTGTCTTGAATCAAGGTCATTCATATCACCACAAACAATTCTAATCAATGTACGAGTACGAAAAAATTACCTTTTTATTCCACTAGAGAAAGAGCGGGAGACAGGTAAACACGAATGAATGAATTCTAGACTTCCCTCACCAAATGCCAAAATCTACAACTCCATCTAGCCTTTGTCCCATAAAAGTCGTCGGAGCGATATGTAAACTACAAAAAAGGCAGAAAGGATTTCAGAAGCAGGGGTGTGGCCAAAGAGAGCCGATGGCATCTGCACCTCTTCTGTGGATCTTGCCCCTGTTTCTTAACACTATTGTGCATTTTTATAACCACAACTGTGAGTCTTTCGCACACGGGGAGGAAGCATCGAGTATACATCGCTAACCTGAACATTCAACAGGTCAAATGGTGACAAGGAAGCATGGTCAAAAGACAAGTCAACGTAGTAAAAAAGGGTAGAATATGCCATTTCGTATCTCGCGCTCTCAATCTATGACAGTGTGTGGGTAGTAGTCTCCCCTGGGACTTTGGTCGTGCATGGCAAAAGAAGGGGAGAAGAGAGAGAGAAAAACAAACCCCGCCATTTCCCGTGGTTTCTCATGATGTC
The DNA here is from genome assembly GCA_019677095.1 of Aureobasidium sp. SLJ-2021a. Lineage (NCBI taxonomy): Eukaryota > Fungi > Ascomycota > Dothideomycetes > Dothideales > Saccotheciaceae > Aureobasidium > Aureobasidium sp. SLJ-2021a. The sequence goes on from JAHRBU010000039.1 coordinate 149,823, forward strand.
GCCGCATGTCGTTATCCTAGTCAAAAAAGTAATAGCAGAAAAAAAAAGGGAGGATGGAAAGGAAGAACAAGGTAGCAGCCCATTCTTTATTTCCCGTTGCATGTGCAATGTGTAGTCGTTCGTGACAAAGAAGTGTATAACATCAAGGAAAATCGTCGTCCTCCACTCTACTGCACAGACTGCTCTCTCAGCTTGCTTGGTTCGGGCTTCTTGCGGCGGCCCAATAGCGTGGCGTTGTCCAGACTGAGCTCGAATGCACCGCGGTTCTTGACCTGGCGCTTGGCTGCGGCCGCGACGGCAGCGCTGTGCTGACCGTAACCCTTCTCTTGCGGTTGCGTACGGGGAGCCTCGCGCTGGCGAGCTTGGGCGGCGGCTGACAACGAGGTGTTGCGCATTTGGCGTTCGACACCAGCAACATCTTGTCCACCAGCCTTGGGAACCTTGGCCGGAGGGTTTGCTGAAGAGGCGTCGTAAGATTGCGATTGGCTGTACTCGTCATCCTCGTCCTCGTCGAGTGCGTTGAGTGAGTTGAGGCCAGTAGCACCGCGGTATCCTTGCTTGAAGTTCTTGCGACGCTTGCCCTCCTCTTCTTGGCGGTGGACGGCGTATGAAACATCAAAGACCTCGCGCAGGTTGACAGCACCGGGCGAACGGAAGTCGGTGCGCTTTCCAGCACCAGGAGTCTCGAGAAGGTGGTCGAAGTTTTGTTGCAGAGGCGTCTTGGAGTCCATGCCGGCAGACTGAGGTTGGCGGTAGAGAGGGGTGGCGAGAGGAGGAGCGTCGGCGGCAGCGTTGGTCTCCTCGTCGGACTCACGGATCCAGGGGTGCTCGAGGAATTGGTTGATGTCGTAACGCTTGTCGGGGTCAACGGTCAAGAGATGCGAAACAAGATCCTGGGCAGACTTGGAGATGTCGTCCCACCAAGGTGACAGGAAAGTGTACTGGCCCTTGGCGACCTTCTCGGTGAGGACCTGGATGCTCTCGTCGTAGAATGGAGGGAAACCGCAGAGAAGAGTGTAGAGAACGCAGCCGAGAGCCCACATGTCGACACTCTTGGAGTAGCGCTCATCCTTGACAATCTCGGGAGCCGTGTAGCCAACAGTTCCGCAAGGGGTCATGGTTTGACTGTCCCAGATGACCTTGGAAAGACCAAAGTCGGCAACCTTGATCAGACCGATGCCGCCGGAACCGACACCCTTGATGAATTCACCCTCATCGGCCTTGTCCTCGTCATCGGGACCTCTGGGCTTGGGGTTTCTAGTGGGAATGAAGGGCGTGGGGTAGAAGAGCAAGTTCTCGGGCTTGATGTCACGGTGGACGACACCGGCCTCTTCGTGCATGTACTGGAGGGCCTTTGCGACCTGGACGATGACGTGTCTCGACAAGTCCTCGCTAAAGTAGGTAAGACGGACGATCTGGTGGAAGAGCTCACCACCAGGGCAGAGCTCGAGGACAATGTAGTAGTATTGACGGGCCTCTGAGAACTCGACAAGCTTGACGATGTTGGGGTGGTCGAGCTGACGCATGATCTGGACCTCCTTGAGGATGTTGGCACGCTGTGGGGGAGCAAGTCAGTGTCTGTCGAGCAGATATCTTCTTGGTTGAGGTTGCAAGGAGATACGAAAGCAGTAAGAAAAGGGGATGGCGCACCTCCACTCCCTTGGGCGTCTTCTTGAAATCCGGATGAAGAACCTTGTCGCCCTATTCCACAATCACGGTTGGCGGCTGCACGTACGAGAGGTTTGAAGAGAAGAGAAGAGAGCAAAGGAAAGAAAGACGGAAGGAGCGCGCATACGTACCTGGGTTGAGTTCATTTCGAACTTTCTCACGACCTTGATGGCAACCTCGTTGTAGACACCTTGGCTGTCTCTGGCGCGGTAGACGTTGCTGAAGGCGCCGTCACCCATCTTCTCGACGAGGTTCCATCTCTCCAGGCCGGGGTATCTGGGGAGCTTGCCCTTGGCCTCGCGCTCCTCGGCGACGATGCGCTCGAGCACTTCGGGATCGACATCCTTTCTCTGTTGTTCCTTCTTTTGTTGCTTGTCAACAGCTGCACCGGCGGCGGCACCGGCCTTAGCGGCGACGTTGCGGTTGTCAATGGCGGCTGCTGAGAAGTCACCCTGGGGGGCGTTTGCTTGCAGAGGCTGGTGGGCGTAGACGTTGGGATCACTCATGGCGTATTGGTCGTGATGCCTTTGCTCTTGCTGCCTCGGTGGGGCATTGTGTTGTGTGTTGTGGTGACGCTGGGCGTGGACATTAGACACGGCAGGCTGGTCAGGCGGCGACTTTGGGTTCTGATCCCGCGCCTGCTTGCCGTGACGGATGAAGTTCTTGAGGTTCTGTATCGTCGACATTGTTGATTAGTTGGGGGTTGTTGTGTCGTCGTGACGCAATCAGGGGGCCGAGTCGCCTTTTGAGAAAAAAAAAAGGACAACAGCAATTAAGAGATCGCGACGTCGATGGCAGACGAGGTGACAAGAGAGGTGTAAAGATGTGTGAGTGCTTGTAAACGGCTAATGCTTGGAAAGAGCACAAGCAACGTGATGGAGAAAGAGGGGGGGTGATTATCAACCGGCAAGGTAGCGTGGATGGGAGGATGAGGGATGGATGGGAAGTCGGGGCGGATGCAGGGTTGAGCAGGAGCAAGACTTAGACAAACGCTGCATCATAGGGTCTGATGACGTCGTATCGCCCTCTCTCTGGGGTCAAGCCTGTCATCCACGCAAAAGAGTGCTTTGTTTTTTGTCTGAAGGAATGACACACGAGCCCATTGCCTCAGCATGGACCAGTCATGGTGCCGACCAGGTCATGACGACCTTGATGAACCACTTCCATCATCCAGACGCCTGTCGTGACAGAGGGAAGGAACGCTTTGGGAGAGGGAAGGAACGCTTTGGGAGAGGGAAGGAGGGGATTGCGTGAGAGAGCAGAAGCATCACTAACCTCGATTTTCCACATGGTAACAACTCCCGCCGATCGACGACTTGTCCAATCTCGAAACCTTGCAGGGGCTGCTTGTGCGTCGCGAGGGGCTCTCAATCTAAAGAAGATGGAGTCGTGTTGCCCTGTTGTTGCACCGCGAAGAACGAGTGAGCTACCCTAAGTCTTGCTTCAGAAGTGGGCTGGCGATTGTCTTTTCTCTCCCGTTTCGTTCGTTTCGTTGCTCGTTCGCGATTGCCGGGCTGTGTCTCGTTTGCTTGACTAGCCGGAGGCTGGACGATGAGGCGGCAACTGATGTTTTATGAGGGAAGAATGAGGACACTAGGCAAAGAGAGGACGAGCAGCCACAGCAGTTGAGGTCATATACATGGACTTGTAGCTGAGTCTACAGGATGATGTCGAGAAAGACAGTTGGCGCCCGCCGCGCGCCGGCCGTTTTTTGCTTTCCTTTCCCAAAAGCTGCCTCTTCTCCGGCATCAGTGGGATCCGCTTTTTCACAACAGACCAGCCCAGTCCAGCGCTCCAGTCACTCGCAGACGTGTCGCCAAACGCACCTATTCTACTCCACTCTCAAGCTGCTTTACGACAAGACCCTGATCGGTGCGTTCGTGAAGCGAGTCAAATCCCGATATCTACCAGCCTCCTTCACCTCCTCTTCAATTCTCCAACGACTGACCAGAGGACACGAGATCTTGGTTGCTAAGCATTGATGTGCCCATCCCTGCCGACTGTCGAGTGAACGCTATCTTGGTTTCGGAGCCCTTCGCTTTGTTCCTGGAAAGCCGGCAGCTCGAAGAAAATGACGTGAACCCTGCATCTCGATGACGTCTCGGCGCCCTTGACCTTGGCACTTGCATCATCCCGCATTCGATAGCCGCGTTTCTTAGCCAAGCGATGACCTTTTTTGGCTCTGGCTCCTCATGACTTTCGTCTTGCCGTTCACACGAAACACACAAAGAGGTGTCATGTTCATGCACGAGCAGACATGAAAGGGATCGCTCCGGCCCTTGCAAATAACCTGGGGCATGTTTGTTGACGCGGCCGTCGTTTGCAAGCCCTTTCAACATCAAAGTAAACAATGCCCAAAATGCGGCTTGCTGTGAGTTTTGCAACATCCTGGCAGCTCCTCAACGGGCTGCTTGAAATGCCGACTCAAACCATCGTTGAGAGTGGGACCTACAAAGCCACCACTCAATATAGCATGGACGCAGCCGTGTTTACCGTATCTACCAGTCCATCACCTCGATAAGTGCCTCAGGTATGGCTTTGTCCATCAAAGGGTCTGGATCGAAGATTCCTCTAACAAACATCTTTTGTAAACCAAGTACATTCTGGCAGGACCTCCAGATATCTGTAAGCCAATGATGGATTCAAAGAGTATCCCATGCTGCGCTCGAAAGAGATAACTGCAACAAGCAAGCTGGTCTTTCAATACCAATACCTACCACCAACTTCCTCCTTCTTTCTCATTCTCCATAGCAATCCACGAATCTGATATAAGAGTTCGAAACCACTCAGCATCCTTCCTCAGACATCTGATCCAAACATTTCAAGAGCTTATATATATCGCTCTGCCTTCTACGCAGCCAGGCACCGCATGGTAACACCTGCTTATCAGTACACGATGGCTTGAATACCGTTCACAACACATTCAACATGGCTCTCCAATCCGTTTCAAATGGTTCGCGTCGTCAAGCACGCCAATGGTTTCAAGAGCCACGGATGCCGTCAGAAAATATCTCAATGGATGCGCAGAACTCAAGATATCTGACAGAATCCACCACCTCATCGACTTCGCTTCACATCGAGGCCAACGCCATGGATGTGACGTGAAGACCTGGAACAAGTACAGCGAGATGCTGAACTGGTACGTAAGAACGAGACATCTTGTGCAACGCATAGAACGCATGCTAACCTCAACCTCTATTGTCAGACCCAGGTTCAAGAACATCCCGTTCACCTGCACCATTATATACAGTCTTCTCCAATGGGCCATTGCCGATAGAGTCCTACAGAACAAGAAAACAAGAGCCTTGCCCATAGCAGCTGTGCCCTACAAACGACCGCGCCGCCAAGTCTGCGACCAAATGGTATGGCACTGCTAATGCGCATACCACTTGTGCTTTCGAGGATCTCAGAACCAATCACTTGTAGGTCGAGCAGCTGGACCTGATCAATGTTCCTGCACAAGCTGAACACCTTGGCCACGATCCCGGCCCACCTCATCACCAGAGCTTGCCATATAGTTGCCATGATCATGCAGGTTTGCGCCACGCTGTCTCTCGGGTTTAGACGAGCTTTCCCCCTCGTGCCCTATCGGCTGTTCTGTCCGCCCCTTCGCGGTAGACTTCAAGTACAACAGCTTTAGCATCCTGGCAGCTTGCAGACAACTATACAACGAAGCTAAACCAATCTTCTGGTTTAGGAGCACCTTCTCCTTCCAACGCACCGCCGACCTGGACATTTTCCTGAAGCAGCGCAGCGTATATCCTGGTCTCGAAACTCTATTGTGTCTACTCTGACCTATGCATCCGAAAGATACGCACGCTTCGATAACACACACTGGTGGATGTATCTGAAACCATCACCAACGCTGTCCAGAGATCCGGTTGTCGTGTCAAGGATCCGCACAACCTTCTAGTCCGCGATGCAGGCGATGCAGAATTACCCTACGAACAGCTGAGATCGCCCACTGAGAAGCGCAAGCTGTCGACGGCTGGCCAAGCTCGTCAACAACGACCGAACCCATATGCTTCTCGTCAAGGGATCACCTTGTTCTGAGCCAGACTTGACGCTCACTATGATGGTATATGACAAGCGTGCACGAGATGCAAAGCTCACGACTCCCTACGTCCACACTGGTACCAACAATCACCTCTCACATCAAGCTCAGGGTTCGGTGTATGCTTGCCAAATCGGAGTCCAGGAACTTGGCTTCGATTTTACAAGGTCGTCTGGAGATCATGCGATATCCAACCCATGGCTAAGCAGCTGCGTCCCAACGGCAAAGTGGCAGATGTCCACTCTCTACCTGTACAAAGACAGAAGTGACTTGGAGCTGGCACCACGAATTCCCAGACTTGCTCGAGTTTTACCTCAAATGTCACACACATAGCAATATATACCTTCGAGGCTCCATGACCGTTAACCCCAACAAGAAGATCTCGTCGTGGTCCCCCATTCAGAGACCAAGAATGACTAAGCCCGACGAGGTTGACGGCGGATTCTTGGTCCTGGATATAGTTTCTCATCAACGACTACAACGGAATCCAAGCTGCTTGAACCCAATACATCGTCCAAGAGCATGAAGAGTCGGTGCCACTTAGACGAGCTCAAGATTGCAATGACGGACACAGATGACTTTGGCTTGATTTGGGACCATCAGCGCAACAGTTCAGATACGCTGGTAACTGGAAGTTCAAGTTGAATCGCCGTTGCAGATGCAAGTTCTGGTCACTACAGGAGAAACTCGAGAATGCCATCAACTATGTGCCGTGTCCAACATCTCCGACTTCCCCTGGGTTTTGAACCCCGACCGATACAGGCATCTTACCATCAGCCCTGACCGTGACACTCAGGGCAACAAAAACACCAAGGTCGGCGTTGACCTGCTCCCTGCCATTTTCAACCTGTTGGTCATATCAAGACAAAAGATACCTACTGCCAGGATCGGTCCACACGAGATATGTTGCGCTGGAATCCCACCCACGTTTCTTGCTTGCGCGTCTCGTCCATTTCTCATTTATCGTTCCAGACGTGTCGTGGCGCTCGGCTCGGGATATCACGGGCCCTCGAGGACTTCTCGAGTGTGTCGAATGTTTTCAATCTTCTACCAACTCGATCCATCACTACAGGAAACACAGCGTTATGCCCATGATGAGTTCTCCCGCAGAGTTTTCTGATCTGCCAGAAGAAATCCTCAACATGATCGTGGCAGATCTTGCAACGAGCACCGCCGACGACGGGCTTTTCAACTGCTTGAACTTACGCCCCGCCAACAAACAATCTGATGAGCAGTTGTGGTACCTATATAAAAGAGTGAAAGAGCGCAGGGTATCACATACTGTACAGCCCGCGCGCTGCGCCTGACACCCAGAGTTCCATTGATACAATGTCCACGAGCTCTGCCACGCTTTCAACGGAGCCTACTTTTCCTTCCCAGATAGCGCCGCACCTTCTGAACCCTGGATCCAAGGAAGCAGAAGCAGCTCCGATAAACCTAGCGTATATTCGGCCATGAGAACCACCGCCCTCTGGCTACTGAGTTCAGCGCACTCGTCAAATTCTTGCAGGCAATCGTCATCACCGGACCTCGACTCGGTCCCTCGACTCAGAGGTGCAACACTCGTCGATCATTCGTTCAGACTCTTGCAAGACGATGAGGATGAAATGTACTTCCAGATGGTTCTGTGGTACAGAACCATGCAGCGCCTCAAGTCCAAGAGAAGCAACATGAGTCTGCAGGAAGTCAAGGAGGCTCAACAACGCGCGCTATCACAATCATCGATGGCTCCGTTACGCACGTATCAGAGACGAGAAGTTTCTCGTATTGCCCCTCTTGAACTAAACATCCCCGCTTAGTAAGACAACGCTCAACGTCTCGACTGTTTCTCTGTTCCCTCACGAATCAAATTGATCATTTCTGTTCATTCATCTACCAACATGCTCGGTTTATCGCTTCTCTTCTTGACCTTCATGAGTATAGTTAACGCCACACTTCCCAACGACCAGATGGGTTCAATGAGCATCCTTGATATCGTCAAGTCGCCAGAATCAGCCGCCGCACTCAAAACCATGATCGATGAATCTCCAGGCTACTCATTCATCTACCCCGATCTCGAAGATCTCAACTTCCTCAAGGTCTCGGTTCTGCACGGTGATGACGATTCAGTCATCTCGTACATGGAGATGGCGACAAATTCCAAGGCCGCTTCTTTCAAGAAAGCTTTAGAGGTCGAAGCAAGCGAACAATCGCAGCTAAAGCTCTCGGATTGGAAGCCGAGTAACTAGATCTCAAACTTATGCGACTGTGTTTATGATGGATCTTTCGGCGGCCACGGCGCTCATCACTTTGTCTGCCAATATTTTTCGATAGGAAGGTATGCTACTTCGATAACGAGGTGGAATTCGGAGGTCGGTGAAGTAATTTTTGTTTACGTTTCTCGCTGTTTATAAAATTTTTCTGCTTGGGATGTGATGGATGGCAGGGTATGTGGATAAGGCATTTGTACTTAGAGGTGTGGATCAGATCCTGAGGCGATGATGACCTGGTCCTTGACTACTGGCACTTGTAGTCGTCGATAGTCGCGACTGACTTGTAGCTATGGAACTACTAAGCCAACGCTGTCTCTATGGATAGCACTTCTATCTGAGAATGATCGTGTGTTTTAACTACGTGATGGTGTTTAGAACACAGAAATGACCTAACCCCATTCGAACCCTCTGATTTTTTCCGCAGCAGACCTCACCATGGACTTTGATTCCCCATCGATCATGTTGCTCTCCGCAAGCTCGTCAAACCTTGCTGCCCAGAAAAGCCATCGAGTTGATATGATGGAATTGTGTCTCTCTCCCTCTCCCTCTCCCTCGCCCTCAGTCCCATCTCCCGCTTCCCTACCCTCCCCGTCCGAGTTGTCCCGCCACAAAGGCCCAGCAAAAGCCCATCCCCCCTCCCTCCTCGTCTTCTCCCAAACCTCTTTCCCAGCAATCTCCACCCACCGTAAAGCCGCCCTTAAACAATGTAGCGAATCCATTCCCTCTAAGGTGCGAGCATCCCACTCAAGACTCTCCGCCATCGCCCGCAAGGCAAATTTATACAGAAAGTCAACTGGGTACGGGGAAATGCCACTGTTGTGGATGAGGTATGCGGCAAAGGTGTTTTGATTCGTCCACTGCTGTTCGGCAATGTGTTCGGGTGTGCCGTCGTGGATGTAGGCTGTAGGGCCTGTTTTTGGGGATGGAGGTCAGATGATGGATGGCTTGAGTGTGTGCAACAGAGGATCATGTACCTCGCATGTAGTCACCAAGATCGGTGTTGAAGGAAGGGAGATCGGGCCAGATGGTTCCACCGTCGACTTGAATAACTTGGCCAGGTGCTATTTCATGAGTCTTGAGGTTGAAATAGAGATAAAGTGGTTCGGTGCTTTCACTGCGGATATCAGGTAACCGGGACAGCGCTAGCACGAGATTGGCGAGGTGGCTGAGAGCTTGTTTTTCCGAGAGTTCAGATGCCGCACCGATGATTGTTGAGAGGATGCCAGAGTATACGGCTAGAGAGTCGTCGTTTGAGAAAACAAAGGAAGAGACACGCGTTGCTGCCTCATCGGGTTGTATAGTGTCTTCGAAGAGCTCCTTAAGGATGTCGTAGAGAGGTGTGTACCTCCCTCCTGTCTCTTTCTGGTGTGCATAGGCCAAGTCAAGGTACTCCTGATATGAGAGATTTGGGCTGGCAATGTCCATTATGTGCAGAAGAAAAGTAGGAAGTTAATGCTTGATATCAAGATCAGACAGCAACGTCCCCGCATCTTGATCCGAGGAAGGATTTTGCCAAGATTGATGAACCTCATGAGCGTTGTTGTGATTTGAAGCTATGAGTATGAATGCCGGATTGAGTTGTGCGTCGAGTTTCGGCAGCATAATCGAACAACAGCATAGTGAGCATCGACATATCTTCCGTTTGGCGAGCTTGGAACAAGCTTGAAACCCAGCTCTGTCTGAAGCAGAGATGCTATCCTGTTGTTTGCAATCTCTCACTCTCTTGTCAAGTCGTGGTAGAAGTGTAGCAGTTGAAGAGTGGAATCCATCTCCTGACCCGATCCAATGACGGACATATGGAGTGCAATGATTTGTTGCAGATATCTTGCCAGTCTGCTGCTGTCTTCCGAAATCAGGATGACTTACTGGCAGAATCGGGTTGCACAGAACCTTTGCTAATCTCTGTCTCGGACGTAGTCGATACAAGTGACTGTTCCGGGCGTGTTCGCTTGGATGACGATTTATCGCTCTGGCCGAGAACCTCTGGTCTCGGCCATCGCCCCGAACCGACAAAGTTCTCATGACCTTTGGGCATCGCTGCTGCCAGACCATTCTCATGATAGCACAGGTTACAGATAAACTTGTCTGGCTCCTGGATGTTTTGCCACCTACAACAAAGAATACAGTCAGCATATATATGGGTTAGAGAATGATACGGTAACACAAAGCCTCTGAAGGTACCAGCATGCACACCCATCTCATCGGAGAGGCTTCTCGAATAATGTCTGTTTCTCCGAATGTCATGCCAAGCGGTAGAATTTACATGCTCTTAACAGATGACTGCCGCAACGCGACGACCACAACGTGTGTGATTCCGAGTTGTCATCTGGTGGCCTTTGGCCTGTGGTTCCCGTATCTCTGATATGCTTACCAGAGTCTTGCACCGTACTTGTAAGAGGCGAGGCATGTGCTGCATGTCTTCTGCACTCGTTCAGGGTAAACCATGGGAGCATGCGTCTTCCAGTCGAACGCGTCCCGTGTGTCAGATGAAAGGCGAAGCAACCATGCAGACATTTGCTTCGCATTTCTCACTTTCGGAATTTTATAGTGAACCTTCAAATATGCTTTCTTTTCCTCCTGGTAACGCACATAATTTGGTGATTGTCGTAGTCGAGCAAAATACTCAAAATTGCGCGGTCTGGCACGGTCGCTGAATCGTTTCCGGGAGTCAGGATCGTCCATTTTTTTGTAATACCACTGCTGGAAAGGAGACATTGTTGATAATTCTTCCTCCGTGGGGATTCGACGTGCAGCGCGTAACGGACAAGACGAAAACGACCGAGATGATCCATGCCCCGACAAAGCGTGATTTGCCAGACTGTAGGCTCTCGAAAGTACTTCTTTGCGGGATATACACTGCATGATGTGAATGAATAAGAACTGTATAAGGAAGAAAGTGAGATGATTCTGGAAGAACTTGACAAGTCGCTAGAACCGAACCGTGCATCCATGCGTCCGTGCACCGCCGCGACTGCCGACGTGGTATTGTCGGTATACGAGAAGGAAAGAACAGCGATGTTCCAAACATTGCACGCGATGTATTCGGATCCGATCTGCTCTAGTCCTTCGATTGTGTTTTACCAATGTCAAGAAACGCCAAGTTGTAGTGTCGGCTCGTGTAGTTTGGCGTGTGGTCGAGAAGCATGCGATCTCAAGAGACTGTACTAATCCTATGGCTTCGGCCATCTCTTTCCACCTCCGATGACATGATTTTCGAGCCCTCTGGGCAGTATTTCAGACATGTCCTGGTCCATGTAACAAGAATGACAGGTATACTGCTTCGCGCCCGATGTCTCGGAAGCGCAGTGGCTGTCAAGTCGCTCCCACCAGAGCGATGACTTCGCAGGATAATCAGAACAAACACTGCAAGTCATGCGCTGAGTCTCGGGGAACACGACCGGGCGGTGAGTTTTCCAGTCGTAGGCTTTCCTTTGCGACTCTGGTATCCATTGTAGCCATTGCCTGAAGATATTTCGGACTTTATGTTTATTAGTCTTGTGCGAACGCTGGCGTTCTCCCCGCCAGCGAGTCAACTCCCTCTGCTTGAATACAGGATCATCCCGGCGCTTTTGCCTCAACTTTGCGTCCCTAAGTCGAGCTGCTTCGATTTGCTTTTTGTGCCATACTGGATCATTCCGCTTTTTGTAGTACCATTGCATAGACCGTGACATTTCAAGAAGCTCGGCGTCCGTAGGTTGTACTCGCAAGAATTTGTTTCGTGTTTGAGACGATGAAAATAGGCGAAAGAGACCAAAGCCAGATACTGATTGGCGATGACTGGTCAAAGACGACATGGCTACAGAGAGAGCATTTTTGGGTAGAGCGAACATAGCACCTTGTCGGCCGAAAGATCTGGTGTGAAGATACCAAATTATCGAGAGTTTTTCCAGAAGTATGTGTTTTTGCGGTTATCGTCGGACAGGATTGACATAGAGCTATAGCTATATAGTGGGTTAATTGAATTGATTGGCATGATACTATCGAACGTCCGAGAAGGCTATATGTGCTAAGACTAATCGGCTGCTTCCGGCACTCGAGAATAGCTTTCCTTATTTCCGTGGTGCCGGTTCTGCCGAGATCCGAATATCAATCGCTATTGTAGGCAGTGTCGAGTAGTTAACATCGTGAAAAGAGTCTAGAACTCGTTGTGATCGTTATAACAACACGACCGTCTCGTAGATCACTGATAGAATCTGAACAGCTACGTGGATTATGTAGGAAGGGCCCTGGAGTGAGGCTTAGCATAGGCTGCATAGCGAGATCCTACGCACGTACTATGTATGACCAACAACCATCCAGGCGGTGCAGACTCCTTCGCAAGTGACTCCACAATTGCTGCTGACGATCCAGATAAAACAGGCAGCCCCCGACACCGAGTCTTCTACCACTCACCCACACTTGCACACGCGATGGATTCTTCAGCTTTCCCATCCGCACGAAACAAGATGCAGAAAGTGTTGCAATTTGCCAACGAGCGTCGCCAGCGCATTTTCCGCGTCTCGTATATCGCGCTCGCAATCCCGATCCTGATTCTTACGAGTACGTTTATATGCCGTTCCATCTACAGCCTGCGTCCGAGGCTCGGCCATACCCTGATATCTTTTGACTGATCTCGAACAGTAATCCCTCTGCTGTCGCCGATATTTCTTCAACTTCCTAATGCGGATGTTGTTGAATTCCAGCTTTACCGGGTCTCGGCCAAGATAGATATCGGGTATTACAGTACGGCATTGTTCTCTTCTGTCAGTAGTTGATTTCGAATGGCTGACGTAGAGGGATAGGTATCTGCTTGGGCTGCTCCACTCGCAGTTCCAAGGACGGATATCATTACGACTATAACAATGCTTGCATCGGTACCACCGATCGACACCTCAGTGGCGAGAGCCTTGCACAACAATGGGGAAAGGCCGCTGCCGTAGGACCCGAGGTCTACCAGCGTCTTGCGCAAGACTTTCAGATGGCGTTGACATTCCAGCGTCAAGCATTTTACCCTGGTCTTGTCATCGCAGCTGCTGTCTTTTGGATACTGAGCGTTGGGCTGCTCGCCACTACCTCGTTTTTCAAGGCAAGCAAAAGGACCTGGGTGTTGAGAGTATGCAAAGCGTCTGCTGTTGTTGGATCGCTCTTGATCGTTGTCGCTACTGTCGCTACAACTGCTAGTGCGTATGCCCTCGTGCAATACATCCACAGCGCTTGGAGGGCCAACTATGCCGGACGAATGGGAGCTATCCTGGCGGTGCAGTGGGCTGCTGCTGGTGCCATGAGTGTACATGCTTTGCTTGCATTTGCTGTTGCTGGTGATATGCAAGATCGTTCGGAAGGATCAATTAGATTGGAGGAGTAGCATTGACCCGGCACTGCGGCGTAAGATACCATGCTGATACACTGGACTGAAGAGAAGGCAATAGATTTTGTAAGCATGATATTGAACCAGCTATATAAAGCAAGAAACTTGAATAAGTACTGTTGTTAACCGCCTCCTGTCTCCTCAATGGAGGCTCCGTTATGATCGTTCTTGGGAATCAGCATCCACTGCTGTGCTACATGATCTCTCATCTGGAATCTGCTGATGAGCTCCAATAGTTGCTTAGCCATGCCTTCGAGTCCTCTCTGCTCGATCGCTTTGACCCCTCAACGGAGGCTCCGATTATCAACTTCGAGATCTTGGCACACGTCTGTGCTGGGTAGTGTTTTCACTTCTCCTTGAAGGCAAAACCCTCGATGAGCTTCACGAGCTTCTCAATCTCGCCTGCCATGCCTCTCTCCCTGATGAGAATTTCCTGACGAGCGTGACGAACAGCCATTCCGAGATAGAGTTTGATCGAATCGGGATCGCGGGCGGATACTGCTGCATCTAGCTTCTCCTCCAGGTTGTCTGCGACGCCCTCTGGTGACAATTTGTCCAACTTGCGCTTCTCCCACTCCCTCGAAACCTCCAAAGTCTTCTTGAGATATTGACCAACCCCTGAGATGAAAGCGATGGTTTTGTCCTCGTAGTCCATCTTTGGATCAGTGCTGGTGGCCTTGACAAGTTTCAAAGTTTGTTCGAGGAGATGGGCACGCTCGAGGGCGCTTGCGATAAGAGCCAGGCATTCTTCGTTGGTACGGTGCTGGACGCCGTGAAGGAAGCTCACAAGGAACGACTTCTGGTGTCTCGGGGGAACTTCGAACCTCTCAAGCTCGATGATGCCGCGTAGAAGCATGATGTGTTCGGGTCTTGCGAGCGGCAGGACGTCTGCGGTCTCCGGCCAGAGCTTCTGTTCTCAATCAGTACCTACAACGGAGCCTCCGGTCGAGCGCAGCATACCTTCATCTCATTGAGTCCCACCTCACAAAGTCAAAGGTTGTAATCATTGGTAAGGTTGCGCGTGTGGTCGAATAGCTGGAAGACTACGCAGTTCGACTCGTCGGGGTGGAGTTTCACGAATGCCACGCGTTTGGCGATCTCTCTTTGAAGCTCTTGAAGCTCATTGATGTAGGAAATGTCGTGGGACTCGGCGTAACCAGTACTCAGCAGAGGAGCTTTGTACGCCAAGTCATGCTGCCATGGGTTTTCCAGGGTCTTGGTTCCAGATGCCTTTGCAGGATTCTTTCCCGTTTCGGCTTCGATGAGAGCGCGGATTTTAGCTGGCCATGCTGTCCGACGGTCATGAACGGCTGCTTGACGGTCATCTCTGAAGAACTTGAAGAAGAAGACCTCGTCACTAGTGGTCTTCTTTGGCTCACAGATGCCATTTTCTTGCTTCATCAGAACGTAATACATGGCCTTGATACCTGGATATACAACCATGCGGAGTGCCGAGTCGCAATGCGGAAGACAGACGTAGTTTGTAGCACCTGCGATTGATGCACCCTTCTGACGTTTGCCGAAATCCGTAATATCCTTGTGTGTGACTTTGGCGAGTTCGATGTTCGAACGGGGTCTTACGCCGACCCAGATAGCACGCGGGACAGTCTCGCTCGATGGTTCGAGAAGTTCCGTATCAGTAGGTTTGAGTGGAGGTACGTCTTCCTCATCGTGATCGGCGAAGAATGAAGTCTTTTCCTTGGCCTCGGTGATCAGGAACGTACCCTTTGTGTATTCTACAGGGACTTGGTGATCGTAAGCGATTCCGTAGAAGTTGTAGGCGTATTCCGTCTGGTCCGGAGTCGAAGCATCGACCATCTGCTCATCATCCGACATGGTTGAAGAAGTGTGCTTGGAACGGAGTCTCCGTTGCTGGCGAGTGGTGTGGGTTCAAGATGGTGCATCGGAGGCTGGCTAACGTAAGCTCTGTTGTCGAGCGATTAGCGGGTTGGCGTGGTAAGAAGAGGCGCGGAAGGAGAAGGCGACTTGAAATCGAGACGACGAGCTGATAGATCGTGTGTGGAAAAGGGCTGTTCGAGGCAACAAAGGCTCCGTTGACGAGCAGTTGACGAGAAGGCAATGGCAGGAAGACAGTTGTAGGCAAGGCGAGGCGTCTCGGTTGTAGAAAGTCGAGGTTGAGATCTCGGAGAAGTGTGGCACCAGGGTGGTGAAGTGAAACCAAGGGACGGGATTGTACGACGCGGAGCGGTGGTGAGGGTCGAGGTTTCTGAATGTGCAAGTGAAGGCAGCAGCACTGGCACAAGAGAGAAGTTCGAGTGTTCGAAGGCGAGTGTCTCGTAGCTGATCAACTCAGACGGCCCTCAAGAAGCAGATGTGCTATTTGAACGTCTTGGTAGATAGGCAAAGAACTCACCAGAGACTTCCTTCCGGACCTCGAAGTCGAGAGTGGTGTGCCAGACTTCGTGTAAGTGAAGCTCCTTCCCACGACACAAAGAAAACGGCAAGAGTGCCAACAAGCAAACGGAAAAAGTGAACTTAAAGGGCAACATTCCTGGGGATACTTGGACTGCAACGGAGCTTCCGCTGACCAACACCACGACAGCTACCCACCAAGACCTTGAACCATCACACGCTCGACAATCTTCCTACCTTCGTTGACACAATGGACCGCAAACTATCCGACAAGAGAAAAGCCGCACCGAAGCAAGGCCCACGCAAAGCGATGAAGGAGGACGAGGAGACAAAGAAAAAGGATGAGGCAGAAGCACCGACTTACATCGGCGACGGTCCAGCAATCAAGCTCCAGGCTCAGCTGAAGAAGATCATCCTACGTCACGAGATATTGAGCAACGCTGAAGGCGAGGATGAGGAAATGGTCAACATGATGGAGCGGCTCCATGACAGCTCGATCAATGACGCATTCAGAGCAGCAAACAGCCTGCAATCGTCAAGCCTTTACCGCGACTCTATCCACGAAGATGCCAACCCCCGCGAACTCAGAGTGCTCGAGAATCTGCTCAAGAAGCTGGACAAAGTCCAAGAAGGACATGAAGCAGGCCGCCCCAACGCCGAGGATATCGCTGAAGCCATGTTTGCAGCGCGATCGCTGGCTCACGACTTGCTGGACCCCAACATAGCCATCTCCACTGCGACTATTCCTAAATGGCGACCAGAAAACACCCTTGGGACCAGTAAGCTGAGCCCTACATGTCCCGCCGAGCATCTTTACTAACACATTCGTGACACAGAGATTGGCAAGCTCAGTCTGGGCCGTACTGAGCCACATTTGAGATCTCTTGAAGAGAAAGTCATCTGGGCTGGAAAGCAGAAAGCCGTGATTGCGCCTGATCTCACAAAATCGCTGAAGGAGATTACTCCCGACGAACATGACTTCAGCAGCGAAGATGAAACTACCGAGAAGGAGGCTGCCTCTGGAGCCCAGCAAATCAAAGAAGAAGCCACCGCCGAAGGCCAGGGCATCAAACACGAAGACGAGTAAATGCCTGGGGAGAATCATGGGTATCCCGGAGATGATGAAGGGCGGATGGGGGAGAGGAAGCAGAGTACAATGGAGGCTCCGTTACCGTGATAGTCGATCCTTTGAGCTCGGCATACCAGGAAGTCAGAAGACAGAGAGCTAAGAATGCCAACAATGACCCCAACAATCACACATAGCATGGACGTTCTTGTACTAGGAAATACCGTTGCCACTTTAAGCTGATACTCGATGCCTTATTATTTACTGCCTCCCGTGTGCTGGAATTCATAACTCCTATCTCGAGTGCCTCCTCCCATGAAGTCATCGAGCGATATGTAAACCATAAAAAGGCACAAAGGGTTTCAAATCAGGGGTGTGGCCAAAGAGAGCCAATAGCATCTCACCTCTCAGTGGATCTTTTCTATAGTTTATAAGGGAGGTGCTAAAGCCAAGAATAAACAGGAGAAACCTCAAACTCCACATCAGACGCCATGCGCAATCTCAAAAATGCTCGCTTGGTCAAAAGATATGTTCATGCCAGTATTAGATATGTATCTCGGATTCGAATGTCTGTAACTTCAGTCTTTGCTTGATGCGCAAAGCCTCATTACTGCGGATGCATGTATGTCCTATATGTACAGATCGGACAGAGCCAGTGTGAGAGAAAAGGAGAATAAAGGCCAGAATGATGATGATGAAAAAAGCAACAACGAAGAAAACTCCAATCCAAAATGCAACAAAGTCCAGCTCCTTGCGACAAGATAACGCCACGTCGAAAAAAGACAAAACTCAACCAAAACAAGGACGCTCGATGAGAGAAGGAAGCAAGAAACAGAGAGTGATGGCGCTTTTTGCTCTTCCTAGGGAATGATAGGCGTGATGAAAACAGAAAAAACACTCAAGGATACCCATATAAACAGTAAAAACTCCTCCCCAGAAGCCTGACACCTTCTAGTTTTGTCGAAACTTATGCATTAATCGTCGAAACACATTCTTGTCCTGTCGAGCTCAATTGTTTTCGCCTATCTCCGCCTTGACAGGATGGCTGAGGCTGGGTAATGAGCACATGCGTCCAGTGCCACTTTCTTCGTCTCTGGTACCGCCCTCCTTGTTCTCGCGAAGACCCAGCCAGCGGCGCCAGAGAGCACCACTAAACTGAGAGTTGTAGTAGAAGGAGCTACCGATGAAGTTGTGCTCACCCCATCCGAAGGGACTGTCAACATCGAGGCGAGGACGGTTGAACATTTTGTCCATGTATTCGAGATCCCAATCACGGTCAAAGTAGACGGGGTGAGGAGCGTACACGCCCTTGAGACCGTGTTGCAAAGCACAAGATGCAGGCCACATCTCCGGGAACATGGTATGGCGGTACTTCCAGGTCTCCTCGTGCATAATGTCCATCAGACGCTTGGAGAGACGAGATACGGTAATAATGGCACAGCGACGAGGTGGAGGGGGCATCTTGAGACTGTAACCGGTTGCGTCAAGACGGAAGACCCAGTTGGTCCTGCTGGGGTCGAAGAGAGGGTTGAAAGTGATGAGATCAGCTTCTTCGCCGACTCCCCACTTGAATTCGTCTTTATCGTATGGCATAGGAGGAGTGGTGTCGGAAGGAGAAGGAGTCAGACCATCGTGTTGGAAAGCTGGAGGACCCCAAACAGGAGTCTTGCCGTTCTCGCGAGTTTCGCGCTCAACCATATCGGTAAAGTTTTGGTATGTGCCATGGAGCTCGGGCATCCAGAATCTCTCGGCTCTCTCCCACATGCCTTTGCGGGGTTGTCTGCGAGCCCAGTCACCAATGGCAGTGTTCAGTTCGTAGTAGTGTCCATTGTAACGGAGGTCCATTTCCCAGTTCCAGTAAAAGTCGTAGTCAGGGTATTGTTGGCCGAACCATTGGAGGGCAAAGTGAGCGGAACGGTATACGCCGTGAACACTCTGCTGGGAGGGGTTTTCGAAAGGCTCAGCGAAAGGAGGAGGGTAGTAGTTGAGCAGCTGAGACTCGGACCAGAGAACGGTCATGTTCCAGAATTCCTTGGGCATGTTCTGCTCAATGACCTTCTGGTAGACACTCTTGTCGGCCCAGATGGGAAGAGTCTCGTCCTTGACGTGCAGGAGGAACCAGACATCATACTCACCGCCAGACTTGAGCGACAGTTCAGCGATCATGGCACGGAGGGAGTAGAGCTGGTTGTAGTTGAAGTTGTAGCCGGTCCAGATGCGGAGAATGTAGGCGTGGCGAGCGACCTTGCGGTGAGCGTCCTTGTTCTCGAAACGAGCCTTGTTCTTGTTGTGGCACTTCTTCATGGCCTTGCCCCAATTGACGTCGGAATAGTCGACTGTGCCCATCTTCTCGAAGAGCTTGTCGGTTCCAACATTTTCCGAATCGAGACCAGGACCAAGGCCGCCAGCTGTGGCATTGTAGCCATAGCCGTAGGGACCGAGTCTGCCAAATCTATCATAACAAACGTCATCTCTGATGCCAAGCTCCTTGTGCGTGCCGAAGAAGGGAGCAGTCACGTTTTGGGGGAGACCAGGGTAGACGTAGACGTCAGGGACTTCGACCTTGTCCTCCTCATCCATGTAGCAGGTCTCGACCTTTCCGTGCTTCTGCGTGTATTCGTACGAGTTGTAATCGGGGTAGGGGTTCAGCTTGATAGGATCAAAGGCGGGCTGCTTGGGAAGATTGCGAGCTTCGTTGGCGTCGACGGCACCCTCGGGTGAGGATTTGTTGTAGCGGTTCTCAGGGACCCACTCTTTGGCGGGAGTCAAGGTGCGGATTCCATTATAGATGGCTTTGAGTCTATCGCTTCGTGTCAGTGTCTTGATCGGCCATCGTGTGTCGAGGCAGTGTCTTACGGTGTGTACTCCTCCCAAGGATAACCCGGAGGCTTTTCTTGTGCCGGATCCGGGTTTGCAGGCTTTGGAGGACTGCGGAATCCATGATGGCGACTCGCAACGAGCATCAAGACGACAAACAGCGACGTCAATGCCCAGAGGAGGATGCGAAGCGGAGACCAGCGGACTGAGCGCATGGCTTCGCCGGCGCGCCTCGGTGACGGCCATCGCACTCTCTTGAGAGGCTGCAATGTGAAGGGAGACGTGTTGCGGCTGTCCGAGGGAAGCTGCTGGTACGAAAAGTTGCCGTGAAACAGCCTGAGCGGGTTCAGATGACGCAGACGCGCACCGCCTTGTTGTTCTTGTTGCATTGTGGGGAGACCTTCGCCAGCATCACTGGAGAGGCTGCTCTCCGACTTGCGTTCCTTGTAGTCTTCCAGGTTGGCGGTGTTGCGAAAAAATCTGAGTGCAGCGAGTGACGAGGGTTAGTTATTCGGCCAAGGGCTGCGGACGTGCAAGCCGAGACCAGCCGTTGGGTTAAAGCCGGGAGATCCGAGAGAGGTTGGAAAAGAGTCGACGGCGAGCACAAGGTTGATGTAGGCTGGCTGAGCGAGTCTCTTGTTGCGGCAAGCCAAGAGGAGATGCCCGGTCCGGGTTGGGATGCAGAGGATAGAGAGGAGGTGATGAGGTGGACAGGAGGTAGAAGTGGTGGAATAATTACCAACTTCGAACAGAATGTCTTTTGGGGGGGCAGTGGCAGCATAAACGGGCCGCTTCCAGGCACTAGATCAAACACTTGGGACAGCGATGATTGAAGGCTCGAACGGCGGCGAGGCCCGTGGGTAAATAGCAAGAAAGCCTCCTCAACACGCTGCCGGCGATGGCTGTGATTGGACAGGGAATAGCTTGGGAACACACTCCGACGCTTTATCGTGTCTTGTCGCAAGACACTGACGAAATGTTGAGTCGACGCTTGTTTGCTTGGAATCGCCTTGCACTACAGCTCTGGTCGACTCACACATTTCTGTGTCCCTCTGGCCGCGGAAGGTGCAATCGCATTACGCAGCGTCGCAGCCCCCGGCCTCCTCGAATCTGGAGATCTCCCAGAGTCATGCATGGCCGATGCGCCACACCCTGACTCTGACTCTCCACTTCGGCCTCTTTTCGTCATGCATTTTCACTCTCTCCGGGGATCCTGCCCTGCTTTTCCTGTCGTCCTCAGGATGCTGCCAGCTCCTCCATATTGCACTCGTCCTGCACGACTGCCGGACACTCCGCCAACATGCCGTCTGCGGAGTGCGATCTATGTTGCGCCGTGCGACCAAAACATGACGGCAGAAAGCTTTGTTTTGGTCGCAACCACTGTGAAACACGTCCATATCGCAATCCCTATGCACATCACCCTTCTCCAGAGCCTTCATCACAAATCCTCACAGCCTTGCTCCGCAGAACGCGCAATCCCCCAAATGCTGCCATCCGTCTCTTGTCAGTCCCATTATCCATCTCATGTAAACACAAGCTCCCGCGGCTCCGGTCGAGTCTGGAGACATGCATGAAACTGGGCGACGCTACACCGAGTCTCGCTGTCATCCTCTTGTCTTGGCTGCTGTAAGAACCATTCAACCCTTATTACCTTCTCGATGTGATCCTTCTATCATGACCGGCTCCGTGAAATCCGTCTTTTACTCGCAAGCCATTCTGTCTGCACAAGCGAAAGATGCCTCATGGTGTTGCATGTATCCTGCACTGTACGCGCAATCCAATGGCGATCCACCACTCACAGCAGCTTATGACCAGACATCAACCCCCTGTCTTCCGGACAGAGCTGTGGTGGACATGGTTACCATCACTGTGGTGTCTACGGCAGAGCGCAAGTCTTACACCAAGCTCTTGTCTTACAACCCCAGCCGAAAGAGCCTCAATCTGATATGCATCTTGCCAGTTGAATTGCGGACATGGCTTGCCGCCGCTCGCAGAGGTGCGCGTCGTTCACGAGTGTCAGACAGACAGACTCCCGTCGGATCCTCGCCTGCTGCCGTACACAACTCCTGCTTTTTCTCGCCAAAGAACTCGTTCAACATCTTGCAAGAGGCGGGATCATTTTGCAACACTTACGGTCAACCCGCTCCCGCGCGACACATTGCAGCAAACAACAAATCGGTACATATGTGACCCGCCTATTTTTGGCTCGTCACAAATTCAGCTATTGGATGCACGAACGCCTCCAATATCAACCACCAATCACATTTCCACATGTTCTGATAAGTTGACCTCCTTTCGTTCTGACTCTGAATTTGCTCTCACGCTCTCTTCTGTTTTCTCGCATTCGTCTGAGCTAACGAAAGGATTCGCATAAGAACAAGACCCCTCACAATTCTCACGAGCAGTCACAAAAACAAGCCTCGGCATCTCCAAGACCAGCCTCGTCGACGTCAACTCCAGCCACAGGATATCCCTCCAAAACATGTTTTTCTGGCCATTAAACTTCGATATACCATAGGATCAGGTTTTGGCCTAGCCAGTGCGAAATAGGGTTGCTTACCGACTTGCACTGGCGCGCTTGACAACCTTCTTCGACGCTGAGGCTGAGCCATCGTTCGCCACGGTCCACGGAAGTCTTCCGACAGCGACTTTCCTCATGATAAAAAACATTGGCGCATGCCGCGCATCGCGTCCTCCGCGGATCAGAGCGTGCAAGTATTCGAGAGGTACGAGAGAGGGAAGAAGGCCGGCTCGACAGTATTTAACATCCTGTCGCTGGCTGGATGTTGCTTGCACCTTCAACCCGTGTGGTTCGATGGCTGCGGCCTGACTGGACCAAAGGTAGGGGATGGCTATAGACATCGGGCCACCACTGACTGCTAGCCTCTCGATGTGTACTGCTGACTGGGTGTCGCATCTCCAGCCGTTCTCGGTGACGAGACTCATGTCCATCAGGAACAACTTCTCCATGTTCTGTCTCAACATCCACGCCAGTCCAAATGGCAGGCTGCCTTCTAGGACTTGCGCCATCAACAAATTCTTATGCCCACACTCTTCTCTTACTGAGGATTTCCATTCCAAGGTTTGCAGTCCAACACCCGTGTACAAGGAGTAACACCGCCACACGCTGCAAAAACCATAGAGAAGCATCTCTCCTCTCGAACCGAGGATTTTTCCCTCACATCCCCGTCTCGCCATGCTGCCTTGTAGGTAGGAGATCAAACGTCGAGTACAAAGTCCCCCGGTCGATATTATAACCTTTTTCTTATTCTGCTTGAACTTTGTGTTATTCTACTTAACCTTCCTACGGGGCCTCCGCGCTCTCGATAGAAAGGAGTCCTGGAAGTTCCTACAGAGCCACCGCCCTTTTTCTGCTCTGCTTGCTTAAGGAACTCCACAAAGTCAATTTTGATATTCGCTTTGGCAGAATGAGAGATGAGATCTCTTGTACCCAATAGTATAGAACATATAAGTCCTAATGAGTAAAACTCGAGGGATGTTGTTTCCAGTAACAGGGATCCGAAACACTGTTACAAGACATGACTAGCTGACAATCACATGTGAGGGTAGCATTTCCACCAATCTTGCGGAAAAGCAGTGGTCATGCAGTTGTTATGCAGACGGGTGCTGAGCGTTTTCAGATAGGCTGATTTCTCAACGTTGGTGAAAGGGTCGTGACTAGAGGATTGGCTTAGGATAGTCATGTTATCTTTGGGGGGTTGTTGATGTAGACTGCACGCTGCTAATGTGGGTAACGGTGTTGGGTTTGCACATGGTTCGATCATGTGCAAGGAGCTTGTTGCTCGTGATACTTTGGTCATTGTTAGTCGACCACATTGGGCAAAGGGGGTATGGACACGAGTCGCGCAAGAGTGAGAAAGAGGTTTTGACAATGGTTGGAATCCAGACATGTTTGGCTGTTTGAGATGTTGGACATGTCTGGTTCGCAAGGGCGGTGTACAGGGCTTGGCAGGGCGGTGTGTGGAGGGCAGCATGTCCAAGTCGAAAAGCGACCAGGTATTTGTGCCAGGATTGTCTATATCTCTCACATGAAGAAGAAAAGAAATGGTGACAGTTGCAACGGGTGGCCTGAAAGAATCAGCAGGGTTGATGTGTGCAGTAAAGTGACTGGCAATAATGGCAGGCAAGCACGTTTTCAAACAAAGGGAAATTAGACTTTTCTGCTGCGAACTGGACGACAGCCGAAGGGCCGAGACGGGGGCACATAAACATTCAAACATTCAAACAACAAATGCTCGACCCGCCCTAACACTGACCGCACTCCACACGCAACGACTTGTTTTTCCTTTCTTCTCCAGACTACTCGACACGGATTGCCACGTTCTGTTGAGAAAAAGAACAGGCACGAAACAGAAGACTGGCGGCCTCGTGTGTACGAAACACGGTGCAGATCATCAAGGTGTCTTGTCTATATCTCAGAAACATGCAGTAATCTCTTGAACGACGTGGACAATGAAATCAACACCAGCGCCCCTGGACATGGAAGAGGTCGAGCAGAGATCGTCTCCCCTGGCCGGCCCTGGAACCACGCGAGCAAACCGACGACTGCAATTGCGAAAGAATGGCTTCCGCGGACGCGTACTACCCAACCGCAACATCACGCCCAAGCGCAAGACTTCGGATGCGTGGTCTGAGCCCGCTCACCAAGACACGACACCTACCTCGGACCTACCAGATGTGCCAGAGTCGACCAAGACGTATCTGAGTGCGAGGGGGAGGTCGTCGAGCATACTGCAGGAAGTCAGCAACTCGAGTCTGCGGAGAAAGGACGCGAACAAGAACAAGCACGACTCGGCCTTGTCCATCTTTGCAGACGAGAATGGAGAGAGAGACGACAAGGTCTGGAGCTTTGAGTCGTCGCCCGCATGGTATCACAACCTTGGCCCCACTTTGTACAAAGACTTGGACTAACACCAAGATGCAGTCTCCCGCCCGAAGCACCCAACCTCACAAAGTCGCGAAAGAAGCATCAACGCACCCAATCGTACAAGAGCAACCCCGACTCGGACCAACAAGACCAACACATTGCATACCTCGAGTCCGAACTCGCCGCCTACCAGACCCAGCTGGCCTCGTTGACTTCCCCGTCCGTGGCAAAAGAAAAGGGCCAAAAGATACGCCTCCTGAACCAAGACATCCGCCGACTGCAGGAAGAGAACTCTCGCTGGGAGGCCGAGTTTGACGAGCGCGTGCTGCACGCCATCCAAGACCACGACGGCGCCGAACACAACCTGCGCGCCCGCATCAACACGCTGGAAGCCGACAGCGACAACTACCTGCAAAAAGTAAAGGAACTGCAAGCCCAACTCGACGCCACCAGAAAGGCCTTGGACATTGCCGAGGCCGCAAACGTCGAGTTTGAAAAGCGGTTGGAGACGTTTGCCCATTTGCTCGTTACTTCGCCCATCAAGACCGAGACGCCGCTCGCTCAGCCGCCCTTTGTCACGGAATCGAGGAGTACGAGACAGAAGAGATTGTCCTTTCACCGCTTTCCTACCGCCGGCTCGTTGCATCAGCAGGCGAGTATGCTCGAACAGAATGAGGTCACGGCTATGCTTGAGCAGCACAAGGCCACGAGCATCCTCGAACAGCACAAAGTCGACGAACCCAGACCGCACAGCGAAGGTGCTGTGCAGGATTACTTCGACAACTCCGTCAGTGACGCAGAGTGGGATGCCTCTAAGCGAGAGTCCTTCATCAGCGATGCCTCACGCAACAGCATCGACTTTAGTCTCCTCACGAACCAAGACCCGGCCCCAAACTCCTCCCGCGCTCGCCCGAATCGAAGGATGCGAAGGTTCCATGGCGGTTCCCATGTCCCGAAACCTTTGATCCTGTCGGCTGCTCAGTTGGCTCCTATACTGGCTTCGGCACCTATCTACGAACCTCACGATTCTCCTCGCGCCTTCCCCTTCCCGGATGTCCATGTTGCGCCAAGGAGAGCCAGTTGCCATGAGTTTAGTCCTATCACTGGACGCAGACGAGCAAAGACAAATACAGATGGATTGGATTTATCGTTACTGCACACCTTCACCACCACAGACTCTTCCTCGTCATTCCCCTCGACCGAACAAGACAAGACACCCACGCCCCAATACACTACCACTTCTCACACCACATCAGCAGAATACCCCTCTATAGGTCCCAACACGGGCAGAAATCTCCTCGAAGAACTGCACGCCGCTAGACACGACGAAGACTCGCAAACCGCTTCCTCAGGACCCACACCCTTTGCCACTCTGAATGGCAAACCCGCGGATTTGTCTTCGTCTTCCGCTTCTTCACACACCACCTGCCTCCAAAGAAATGTCTCTGGAGCCCTGCGTCTGCGCCACCAACGCAGCATGTCCGAAGCCACGGGTCTATCCCTCTACCCGCCTTCCTCGCGAGCCACGTCTTCTGCTCTCCCTCCCCCAGCCCCAAAGTCTAACGGTATGGCGGAGAAAGTCAAAGAGCTTCTGAGACAACCATTCAAGATTGCGAGGAGGTGTGTCGCGAGAGCCCACCAAGCTTTTTTGCTGAGCAGGACGTTGAATCGCTTCCAGTGGATGCTGCTGCACGCATTACTGGGGCCTATGGCAACGAGAAGATTGATGACGTGCAGTCTGCACGAGAATAAGATCCTGATGCAAGCGCCCTACCGTCAGGGTAGATCAACCTCACCACCGAGCGGCAGCCCAGCCGAAGACGAGGGCTTCGACGCCGACTCCGAAGACGAGGTTTCGCCTTGCCCTTCGCGGCAACAGCGCCGCAGGGTCTCGCCTTCCGCCTGTGTCTTTGAGACGCGCCGTAAAGTCCAGAAACGCAGAAGTGACCGCCACCTCAGAAACGAATATGGGCAAAGAACGCGCAGGAACGAACACGGTAGGGACAACGATGCACCCATGCTGAGCAGGCATTCCCCGTGGCTGTGGGTGAGATTTTCTCTTACATTGGCTTTTGCCATTGCTGCGGCTGTGAGAGAAGGGCCTGGGGCGCTGATGGTGGAGTGTGTGAGTAATAACGGGGAGGGGGAGGAGGGTCGGACGAGAAAATGCAAATGTCTTGGGTGTTTGAGACGAGAGGTGGCACAGTGTGCGGATGAGTAATCTGATAATGAGGGTTTTGTATAGAACAATATGGTATAGCGTGGGATTGCAACACGACCAATGTTCAGGAAATTGAACGTGATCAAGAATGAAACTGCGCAAGCCACACGACTCTGCGTTCCTGCACTTCGATCTGCCCCAATCCAAACATCGCTGTCTGTACAAATCACTGCTGCAGCTCATAATAAAAGACCTTGTAGGCTAGTGTAGATCAATATCCTCGCACCACTTTGACGTCGTCTTTATTCTGTCCAGGGCGGTCGGATTGAGTCAATCACTATCGCATCTACTTGGACAGGCCACCTTCCGTCAACATCACAGCTCCTTATACACCTGGTAGCTCGGCAGCTCTAGGACCACGACCTGATTGAATCTTGACGGTATCTCAGATCCATGAGTTTCTTCGCTCCACCTCATACGATCCTTCAGCAAAGGCGTCACGCTTAAGGGTTTACCAAAGGGCGCGACAACCTGCCACAGCATAATCGAACAGAACTACTTCTCTACGATGGGCATGAGTGTCGAAGTGTACTAAGACTGCGAATCTTAATCTCAATGGCCATGTGAGCTTTATGAAGGATGTCTGATGCTCCGGACTCCGAAGGGGTCCCGAAAACAGCGACCGGCATCAATATTCCTCATGCATTCCCTTCCGGATATCTTTGGACCACGAAACTTGAAAGCGGGGTATCAACAAACAACTACATATATCCAGACCTCATACATCAATTCCTATGATCGAGCACAAGCAAGTGCACCCCGATCAAAACACCACCATCATGTCTCAAATCTCCGACCTACCACCAATTACCACCTACCTAACCGGCCACAACGACACCGGCAAAGCAATAATCCACCAAACCCGTCCCGCAAACTGGACCGTCTACGACAACAAGGAAATGGCCTTCAACGTCGCCTACACCACCTCCAGATTCCCTTGCAACCTAAACGAAAACACCGACATCGAGACCCACGACGCCGTTCTCTCGTCCGGCAAACTCGGCCTCGTAAATCCGCACGGCACCGTCTGTCGCACCGTCGACTTTGCCCCTGGCTTCGAGTGCATGATGCACAGGACGCAATCACTGGACTACGGTATCGTGGTTGCCGGGGAGATTGAATTGGTCTTGGACGGTGGGCATAGGCAGTTGATGCAGCAGGGGGATGTTGCTGTGCAGAGGGCGACGATGCATTCGTGGAGGAATCCGAGTGAGAGCAAGTGGGCGAGGATGACGTTTGTGTTGCAGGATTGCGAGGAGTTGGTGATTGGGGGTGAGGTGTTGGGTGAGGATCATGGTAGGGGGACCGAGGGGTTGCCGATGAGTGGGAATTAAGGAGATGGTCGACGGCTTGGTTTTTCGCTTCTTTGCTTCGCTGCATAGGTTCCGAGGGAGTTTTTGTATCGTGGGCTGTTAGTATCATCGTTTATACTGAGGTGCAGCAGGGAGTCTAATCAATTTACTTCCTCCCGTTGCCTCACATTGCTCTCCATCACTTCCTCACTGTTCACTTCTCACTTCCACCACAATGTGAACGCCATACACGGCAGGTTCGACTCCTTTCGGCAAGCAGCGGTATGAATGCTATGCACCATCCTCGTCAAGGAACTTGTCCCGACTAAACACCACCTCTTTACCTGTTAGCAGAAGGAACTCGATTCTATCTCATCAGAGCGAGGAACAACGCTTTGAAGATCCGGACTCGAATCCTGTCGATGCGTGCCTGTCGCCACTATCATTGTTCGCGTTATTAACAAAGTCAAGCATCGGGTCAGTGAATCAAGGGGAGATTCTGCCACCCCACCATTCACGTTGCCTTGATGGAAACACTTTGTGAGCTCGATCATCTATTATCAAGACTTGATTGACTGTACAATGTGTTCGAAATCTGTGTATCTGGAGCGATATCCTGCAAGTAACAACTAGATTGGAAGCACCAACACATATACCAGATCATCAGGTTCATTCATCCCTGCATATACTCTCACACCTCACCGCCGACATACCCACAGAAAGTCATCAAGCCATGCCTGTCTTTGGGGGGAAACAACATGGGTTTACCGCTTCACTGACCTGATCACCCTCCCGCTCTCAAAAGTCATGGGCACTCCATGAGGAGGAACCAATGTGCTGTTGATGAACATTAGTAGTGAACTTGACGTGCTGTTGCCTAACGCTGGACAAGATATCCCAGGGACAGGGGTAACAGGGGTGAAGAAATATACATGAGAGTTCTGTCTTGACTGTGATGGAGTTAAGCACTGATGGAGGGGATATGGTGGTATTGTAGTTGATGATAGGTTGAATCCAGTGCTTTCTTGGAACTCGAACATTCGTGAAGGGTAGTGTGGTTTGGGTGTCAGGGCAAACAGTCAAAAGTTGTAGTACACCAACTTTCATCTATTTAAAAGGGTCGGATGGTGAACATTGTTCGACGCAACAAGCATCGATACCATATTACTATCCGAGCTCTGCACCAGAGACACAAATCTCGAGATACATTCAATATGTTGGTATGGCAAAAGCATGTTAATACGCACATACACAGATAGTGGATATCAGGTCCGTAAATTATCTGATGCACTTAAAATCTCCCAGCCTTTGAGGGGATGGTGATCCCCTCTCTAGAAATACAACGAGTAAACCATCTTATCGGGGAGACAAACGTTATTCTGCTGTTTTATTGACCTGTTTTTCTCTTTTGCATCCTTGAATAAACTTGGTGTAGTTGGTTATTGGCTAAAGACGATCAGACAGCTTTTCGAGGCGACGTTGTTGGTCTGTGTCACGGTTGCAGTCTGTATTTGGTATGAGATAAACATCTTCTTTCTGTTTGTGTGCAAGCTGTATGAGCCTGATGCATCGCGCATACCAGCAGCCATCATGGAAAATCCTCTCCCAATGCAGATTTGTTCTGTCTACCAAAAGAACAAAGTATCGAGGTATGTAGATATCACGTCTTTTCCCGATTATGGTACGGCAAGGCAAAACTACAGAACTTGTTCGAAGACTGATTCGATATGACAAGACTTTGCACAAGGATAGCTTTTTGTTGCAACAGCTCTCCTCGTCCGGGGTTCAGCCACGACAACATGCGTATCGTGCGTCAGGATGGGTATACCTCAATTGTCAAGTGCAGCAACGTATATCGTAGCTTCAACTTCGAGGCCATGAACGTCGTCCTCATTGAGTGAGCTGCGCCAGAACTCATGTTCACCATTCGAGGTAGAGCAAGAACGACTCCCAAAGTCCTTGGGGCTGGGTCGGCGAGTGGGCGACTGGTTCGGCCTTGCTGCATCAAGATTTTCCCAGGTGGGAAAAAAACGTTCAGATCTTTAGTGAGGTACCGTGTTAATACGCCGATAGTCTGCACATCCACTGGTTCTGATCATTCGTGGCTCAGGGATAGCAGAGATCGATCTTGATTGACAACAATTTCGGAGGGAAGCTGATCCAGTGATTGACCCAATCAAGCTCTGAATGGTGAAGGATCAAGTCCATCAGCACATTGTGCATCTTCATAGCTCCAACAAATCGTGCCAACCAAGCAAGAGTAGAAGAGACAATATCGATGCAGCCCCGAGTATCGTAAGGGAAATCGTGTTCTTGATCGAGTCTGATACAGGGTCGTTGTTTTGTATACTCACAACATGGGTAGCCGTTGGAAGCGAGCGGATAGTGGTAGAAGGCTCCTCAGGAAGAGAAGCAGCAAACGCTGATTTCATGTAGCCCGAACTGCCAGCAACGACTACCTGGAAATCCGCTCGCCGTTGGCCAAAGTTATTGGCATTCGACGAGCCCACCGCGCCTTTCCAGTACACGCATTTGACGTTTGTGACGCCTGATGGATTGCTGCATGTCGAGTTGTTGATAGAAGTGCTTGGATCTCTCTCGAAATACATATTGATTGAGTCGCAAGATGGGAGCGTGGCGCACCTGCTCGCGCATGCTTGAACATCGTATGATGGTAGAAGTGTGAATCCCAAACATCTCTCAGCAGAGTTCGAGGCGTTCAGTCCGGTAAAGGCTCGTACCCAGCCTGATGGAGTTCTTGCCGACACGGCTTGATCGTGATAGTACGTATCGCTGACGAATCCTGCTGCACTGTCCGGAATGGAAGTGTGAGATATACCAGGTGGTTGTGGTACACAAGTGGCGGCTCGTTCTGTTAGGTCGGCATTTGTGGTAGAAGCCGATGTAGCTGTGGAAAAGAGCGCAATCTCCAGAGCTTCTGCTGAATCGAAGATGTGTGTTGCTGAAGGGTCTGAGTGCGCAGTCGCAGTGCCAGCGAGGATAGTGGCCGTAGCGGCAGGAGCATCTTCTGCTGTCACATACACGACCGGAAGGACAAAAACTTCCGAAGGGATAGGAATATTATCAGTCTGGATGCTGGTCAAAAGCGTCGACTGTGCGTTTGCCAGAGTCATGAAAACTGCAAGCGCTGCAACTACTTGGCGCATATTGACCGATACGTTGTAGCGAACAAGTAGTAGGTGAGGGTAAGATGATAGAAAACTTGACGGCGATACAGACCAAGAAGATGGTTGTTAGAGTGCCGGGGCAATGATGGATGATAGTCTCAAGGAATGTTGTATTGATCGTTCTGAGCGAGACTCCATACCTACCTTGTATATCTGTCTTGGGCGCTGAGTCGATAAACATCTGGTTCAGCTGAGATTCTCTTGACCTGTCAAGATCAGAAGCCACGATACGGCGTGGAGCGGCGAGACCTTCAGGTCTTGCATTCAGCTTCGGCATAGCCGTCGAGAACTATAGAAGATGGGAAACCAAAAGGTATGGCACAAAGCCTACTGGTGCAGTCAGGCTCTTCTGTAGACACCAGTGTGGCCAGTCGTGGCTTGTTGGATTATAGTCGGCATTTCCGTGATTGCTCGCGATTCAACCACGATGTTCAGCTACCAAGCCAGAAAGAGACTTGTTGATCTGATCACAGCGATTTTGAGCGAAATTCTGTTGAGCTCGGATATCATGAAGTCGAGTCGCTAGTCAAGGCACTTCCATTCGCGTCTATAACACAGCTTTTCTGGAAGGATGTGGAAGTGAGGTGGAGATGGGTGAACGACCGCGGGAACATTAAGCGACGGGCAATTTCCGGCTCAGCTCAGCCCGGGTGCAGTTGCCAAACCAGGCTATACTCTTCTATCGAGCTGAGTGGAATCAAATTTGAGAGACCAGATTGCTCTTCAGCTCCAGGAAGTCTACAGAGTTTTGGATGTGGAGTCTGGAAGAAATTCATCATGTCTGCTTGTCACCAACAGCTCTTGGTCTTCCAGAAGACGACGAGTGCGCGATCTAAACATCACTCTTCTGATTTGTATATACAATCTAGAAACTCCAGAGATGAGACTTTTTTACACTCATCTCTATCCCATCTTGTACGGCGAATTGTCCCTCATGATATAGATCTCACCAATCAGGACCGCACAACCAACCACCATCGCCGTCGCAATGATAGGGATGTTCTCGCGTGCGAAATCAAGTCTTCGGACATGGATGTGTTTGCGAGCAAGGATATCTCGCCACAACAGACCAGCCAACGATGCACTGAATGCCGTACTGAAGGCTCCGTAATTGACTGCCAGAGCCATGGCATATACGGTTGCCCAGAACGTGCGGTCGGTGATGGGTATGCCGTTGTTGATGTGGATCTGTTGCCAAGCTTGAATCACTCGAGAAAGAAGAATAGTCGTGCCGATGTTTGTTCCTGCGAACTGCAATTGAACAGGTCAGGAGAGTAGTTTCGAGGCTGGTAAATATTGTGTTAAAATACTCACATTGCAAAGAACAACGCCGAGGAAACCCATTCCACCTATCGCGCCGATGGTACCGGTCTTGGTCACCCAGTGGTCCCATCCGTAGGCGAAGACAGGTACCCATCCTTTGGTGACAAGTCCTTGAATCAACACGAACATTGAGAGTGCGAATGGTACGAGCTTGAGTGGAAGATGGCTTAATACTGCCATGACGGTAGGAAAAGTCTCTTGCAACCATCTGTACTTGGCTGCGACCCACGTTACTAGATCCCAACGTTCTTGGGAGGGCTGCACGTCATCCTTGCAAGATCGTGCTTTCTCTTCATCAATAGCCTTTTCCAGCGCTGAATCTAGCTTCTTCGTGTGCGAATTGTTCGTCTCAGGCAACGATAGCTGAGTAGACGAGTATCTTGGTGCTTCTTTGTTGATCGAGGCGCCATTTGTCGATTCTCTCTCCGCCGGAAGAA
The DNA here is from genome assembly GCA_019677095.1 of Aureobasidium sp. SLJ-2021a. NCBI lineage: Eukaryota > Fungi > Ascomycota > Dothideomycetes > Dothideales > Saccotheciaceae > Aureobasidium > Aureobasidium sp. SLJ-2021a. Next base: position 182,749 of record JAHRBU010000039.1, read on the forward strand.
CCACTGAGTCGTTATTAGGACTTGTGTCCGCCAAAGATCGAATGCTCTTCTCAGAACCTGCAACCTCTGGAGTAGGTGGTACCACATGGACACGTGCGCTTGAGGCCCCGGGGGTTTGCCTCCCGTTTGCATGTCGTTCGCTGCTGGCTCGCTCTTGTCGCGCCAGTGCAAATTCAGCTTGACGTGTCTTTGCAATCTTGCGAGTTTCTTCTCGGTGTTTCCATCCAAATCCGACGTCCCAGCAGAACATGATAAAGGCGGCTGGCAGTGTAATCCAGAAAACAGGATGTTCGCCGATAATTGAACTGGCCGCATTGATCCCTAGGAGAGTGATGAGCGCGACTGCCATGACAACAGCTCCGAACGTTGCGCCTCCCTTGTCCAAAAATGGGTTCATGATTTCTGCAAGTGCAAGCTCCTTGTTTTCGAGAGATTCTTCTTCATCCTCTCCGGCTTTCTTTCCTTTTGCTTGAGGGATGTTGGGATTGACTGGCTTCTTGTTTTTGGCTTCGTCTGATAAGGCTTCCATTTCGATCGAGAGCGGTATAAGCCTTGTATCTGCAAAGACAACGTACAGCAAGAACGGGAACAAAACGATCGCAGTGACCACAACGGGCACGATCATATTTGCAGTATACACAATAAACTTGATCTGGAAGGCTCCAGCAAGCACGAGATTTGTCGGATTCGATGAAACCAAGATAGCCGAAGCGATGTTTGCGATTGCGAATTGCGAATACATCCAGGCTCTAGGGTTCTCGATGTTGCTTGAAACTCGTGTCATGTATGCCAGGAAAGCCGTGCCAGACAAAATGATGGGATCGTTTCCAACGAAAGTGCCGAGACTGAAAAAGAATGCGTATAGGTAGAAAAAGAGCCAGTGGCCTACTTTACCACCTTTTTGTAACACCTTGAACGCCAAGAATCTGATGAGTCCAGATGCATCAATGGAGATGGCGATGTAAGCCAGAGTTACGAAGAATACCATAATGTCGATGGGACTGATATTGTCAGCGCCGACTGTACCATCATGCACTTCTTGTCGTCCAATAGCTGAGATGGCCAGCAAAAAGAGGTCTGCGATCAAAGGCGCGGTTGAGAAACTCATCGAAAAATCCATCCGTACGAATCTTGAGGTTCTGTCGATGCCTTTGTTGTGCGAGGTTTCATATCGCCTGGGTGGGATTATGCGACAACTGCTCAGCGCATTCAGAATACTGTTGTAAGCAGCCCGCGGTAAATATATCGAAATCTTGAATGGAAAAAGGACCACAATATCTTTATTCAAGTCAGGACGAATACGTGCTTGGATGGTGACAAAGCGTCGACTTACTGGTCAACAGAAACACGATAAGTGTGACAATCGACCGCCATTCTTTGATCTTATTGGTGTCTAGATCTTCCGCCATCTTCGGTCGGCTTGTTGCTGGAGCGCGACGCACTCCGCAGGTCTGTATAGTCGTTGGTCTTCTTGCCCTACTCACGTCGTCGCGACGACATTATTCAGTGCGACGCGAGAGAAATATATCACGCGGGGCTGAGCGTCCGTATAACGGCAGGCACACACGTGGCCCCTTATGCTTATTAGGCAAGTGTTGGTTCAAGGCAACTCAATCCTTCTTTCCGCTTCTCAGAAGTTGCTTCCGTGAACAGAATCGCACGTGTCGTCGCAGGGAACCGGTGAGGATCGACCTCTGACCCCACCTCAGCCTCGCTCTCCAAGCACCAAGATCCTTCCCAGGACTCAGCCCACGAAAAAAGGCAGCCATAAAGTGCCCAAGTATCCGAGAATGTCTTCCACGCCCCAAAGGCGCAGCGCCTCATTTGAAGATGGAAATCAGCCATCGCTACAAACATAATTCCCTTCACCTTCCAGAGTTCTTGGTTGATAACATCAAAGTTCGAGAGTTTGGTAACAGTTCTCTGTCATAGGCGGACCGATTAGCCGACATTCAACCACTCCTGTCGGTCCTCCTTCGGCGGACATACCCTTCTTGGCCATGCCGCCCATCTCACCGACAGCCTCGATTGGAGCACTACTGTCACGGAATGTGACAACAACAGACGGCTCAAGTCCTGGACTGCATGTCGTGTGTGCCTGGCCAGTGAGTGGACAGTATGGGCCTGGTTCAAGAGTTCTGTGAGTTGGTCGAGGCGATCTTTCAAACGCCCTTTACTAACCAATGCAGTTACTATGTTCTCGTTGTTCTATGTGTGTTTGGCAAAAAGGCAGACTGGATAAAGAATGCTTGTTTAGCTGCTGTGTTACTGTTTCCTGCGGTTGCTGCTCTCCATGGCATAACACTTGCAGCTCTGCATGTCGATGGTTTGTTTGATATATCTCTTGACAGCCATGACTCATTTAGCTAAAGTTGCTCTCAGACGCTGTAGATATGGACATCTATGGAGCTTTCCAATTATGCTCTTTAGGCATTCTGGCGGCTCCGGCAACCGTCAAAAACTCAAAGACGTATTTCCGGGATCCTGGGCGAAACATAATCTTCTTATGGACAGGTCTCATCCTTTCTGGTAGAGAAAACAATCCTTTTCAATATCTCGTCGGATTGCTGACATTTGCTGAGGTTTGCTGAGTCTGGCTGTTGAATTCTTTCGCACCAAAACGCAAGTCTGCAAATCAGATGACGGAAGTCTCATATCTCTTACGAACTTTATCTATGGGACAACTGACTGTAGCTTGGTCTGCAGCGTAGACGCAGGCCCGTCCTCTCCGATGCGCAAAGATGCAGCCAACAACATCTATGTGATACCCGCTCCAACCCGACTGACCTTTGGTACTGTGACACTCCTCTGCGCCGCATGTTGCATTCCAGCCATCCTCACGCTCATATCCATGTGGAACAAGATTCTTGAAATCAATTGGAAGTCACGCTATGGTGGAGGTGCCGAGAAAGATCCAGAGGAGAAAAAGGTCAAAGATATCAACAACCTGATCAGACGCTTCTTGAGCGTCATCGAAGCACCATTGTTTGGCATTGCAGTGGTAGTCATCCTCATCCTTGGCGAAATCAACTTGTTCAGCCAACAGGTCAGATTTCAGACTGAACCTATTGCAAGTATTGGTAAGCAACCTGTTCTTGCTTTGTTCTTAATGAGGGACGGTGCCTAATATTGAATTCAGGTCAATGGGCGCCGATTGTGGGTACAGGAATTGCCATGATGGGCTCACTTGTCGTATATCTGACCTCCAGGTCTGCTAATCCAGAGATCGACTCGGTCTCCGATGAGCCTCAAGGTGTAGACTCGGGCTCCATTTCCAACTCGTCTTGCAACTGTAGTGTCCGGCCGGATACTCATAATATCAACCATAGTAGGACAAAGTCTAATGCCCTAACACTCGTCAACACTCAACGAAGCATTGCTAGCACTGTTCTAGCCGATAAAGGAGGCCGACGCAAAGTGGCCGAATTTATGCACAAGGTCGGCGATTACATGGGCACTCCCGGTCAGGGCCGATTTGACAATTCGTCGTACCAACGCGATTATAACAACTATCCCACAATTCCTGGTCAGGAATTCCGAGACGCTGAATTGACGAATACGGAGCGATTGTACAGTTCTGGACGCTTGTCAAGATCTGCTAGTCGTGCTTCGGAAATGCGCGTAGCCATGCCGTCTTCGCAAGATCACATGCATCAACGGTCACGGTCCAATTCGGTAGGAGCAAGATCAGTCGACAATCAGGACCCTGTCTCGCCCACCACAACTGCCGCGCCAGATGTCGCAAATCGAGGCCGGAGAGATACTCTGGAGGTGCCATCTCCGGTTCACATCTGCTCTCGAGATACGTTGGAGAGGTCAAAGAGCTCGACCAGTCCAAACACTCTGGGCTAATTCCACTGCGACAGAGGTGATACCCCAGCGCTGAGTGGTGCTCTTGAAGCCGCCACAAAGATCACAGTCTGTTTTGTAATTGAGCAGCTGTCCAAGGAAATGTGCATGTCTTCGCAGTTTCTTTGGGCACGTGTCGGACTTTCAGCGTTACCACGCATTACCACATGCCACATCTGGATCCTAGGCGCCAGGATCTTGGTACCTCGGCACTAATGCGCCCTCCTGGTGTGACTGTCAAAGTCCACAATCAATTTTGAAGCTCGATAAGCTCTTCCGCTGAGAGTGTCTTAGTTGCACTGTCTCCTTGGAAAGCGTCGCAAATCTCAACACTACTGTGTATCATGCTGCTATGCTTTGTCCTAATGTTGAACGCGGGGTGTTCTCACCAAAGCAAACGAAACCCCCCAGGTTCCCGACGTCTGCAATCTTTGATCTACATACAGCCTTTCTTGACTTACCAACCAGTCTTGTGTCTTGACACAAGTTAGGCCCATCTGATGGCCACTGCTGCAGTTTTCTCTTTTTGAACACCGGGCTCCAGGAGGTTTTGTTCCGCTATGCCATCGCAACCACTTGATTGCGTATCTAGACTCTCGGAACCGCAGAACAGAAACTCTTCACCACTTCGCACTAGGAGGAGAGCAACGGAGGTGCGACAGAACGTCGGATATTGGCTGTACATCTCCCTGTATCTTGTGCTGGTGTGCTAGAGGCAAGACAATGCAAGGAATACGAAAACACATCACTCAGAAGACTCGGTCCCAGTACGGGATCTCGCACTCATAGGAGCAATGGAAGTGGGAGTGGAAGTGGAAGTTGTTGGTGTTCAGCGGATGGATCCAAGTGCTTCAGAGATGTATAACACGACATGCCACATGCTCTTTGTAACTATAACTTGCATATGCATTCACCATCACCATACTTGAGATATCCGAAAACTCCTTATCCTTTCGCATCTTCCCGAGCGTATAACTTTTTGACTCCACTACACCAGGGGCTGCATAGTATACAACCCTATCCCAACACAACCCCTCTAACAATTCGAACTCACACCTAAAATCAAACTCATAACGGTACCCCATTGCCAGCCCTAGCACTCTCGTACTTTGATTTTCTCGCACTTTCGAAAGTTGCAGTGCTGATCAGCATCATCCAGCTCAAAACGAATTTCTCCAAAATCAGTGATTGAAGCCATTAGCAACGAATCCATCAATCCAAAGCTCTGGTGCTCTGGTACTTTTGATCTTTGATCTGAACAGTCAGGGCTTGTGGCGCTCTGGGTGCCGCATGGCAGATCAGTCCTAGTCTTGGGCGGGTTCAGAGTTGTCGACGAGATCGATGTTGTATTTTTCGGTGCAGGAGTTGCCGCAGAGGCCGTTGGAGACTGATTGGGAAGAGGGTGAGTTTTGGGAGAAGTGACGGTGTGTGTGAGTCGAGTCTTTTTATCTGGTGCAGAGTGGATGTGAGCTTCACACTTGTTTGGTGTCCAGTTGCAGCCGATCAAGGAGCATCGTAAAGCGCAGACAGACCGATTCCCCTTAGAACCTTCTCTACTGACTAATCCCGGATGTGTTCAAGATCATTTTCATTTCCGTGCTGCAAAGGTTGATGCCAGAAGTGTCCAAAGATGTTGCAACAGCTTCGGCGGTATCCTTGTCGTCGCTATCTGCTTGTTCGTCATCCTGGTTCCAAAAGACCGTGACGGGGTTCACGATCTCGTCTAAGCCAGTTACCTTCGCATCGGCACATAACACTTCCTCCTTCCAAATTATCTCATGAAGCTCCCGTATACATCTTACACCTCTATTCCCTTCATCCACCTGTCGTTGTATCCAAGTGTTGTCTAGTGACTGCGTTAAATTGGTTACTAAAGCCGCCAGACGCGAGAAATTTTTTCATCAAGCATGGTATACCGTGGTCAAGTGGCGTGGAGCGGTTTTTCCTTCTGCCTTGGTACTCGGGTCCAAGATATGCGCTCGAGCATCAGCACAGTAGCCTCTGATCATCCTTTCGAGTCGGCGATGAAGAGCCTTGGTAGTGGCAACTGTTCCGTCCGTTGATTTGGTAGCAACACAATAGTTGTGGATTGTGGTGTACACATCCAGATAACTTGCACGACCTAGCGTTGGAGGGTTTTCTTCGCACCGGGTCGCGGCTGCGGTGGTGTAGATGGTGGTTAGGTGTGTTTCTATCCATGCGAGCGTGGCGCTGGGGTTTGATGTCGTCGATTGACGTGACGGAGGTTTGGGGAAGCGCAATGGGGTTGGAGGTAGTTGATGGTTGGACATTTCCGCGACGTTTGAGATTGTTTTTGCTGGGAGGGTGCTGGGATGGTGGTGGCTTTTAAGGGGTCGGGTTAGGCAGCAGTGTGGGGAGGCTCCGTTCAAGGACCTGTCAAACACCAGTCACTCTGATGAATGGGATGTTTAGGTGTTGAGGATAGCAGGGTTTGGACTGTGGAGCTACATGTTTCTCTGCATTGACTTCTCGACATTGAATCTCTTCCACCCAGCAATCATATCCCGGACAAGTCAAGAAATGTGCAAGTTGATTGTAAAAATGTATCATCACGGTTGTCACGTTTTCGGACTTTGAATCATTTGAATGGAAAAGGAGAAGCCCAAAAGTCTAGGCACGAAAGTTACTGGTATAGCTTTTATCGAAAAGAAGAATAAAGAAAAAGAAAGAAGCACCATCTTTTCTGTCGCCTTGTACGATCTTCGGTGATGAGAAAAAGCCGCCTGAACTGCCCATGTAGCAGTGCCCTCGTTGCAAGGACAAAGCATTTTAAACACTCCACAGAAAACACCATGCTAATACAACAATGCCAAGGAAAATAGAAAAAGGGGGGATATCAGTAAGTTCATGAAAAAGGATACCTCAAAGTCATGGCTGGGTCTCCTAGGCACCGACATCGATCATGCGACCCAGAGCCTCGGCGACATCGATGCCTGTACCAATCTGCTCGATGGCATCTTGGGCCTTGGGTACACCGATCAGGGCAATACCTCTGGGTACAACGACATCAGTGACGTCGAAGCAACCAAAGGCAATCACCTTTTTGATGGACGGACAACTCTGGAAGACTCCAGCAACCACGGACGTGTCGGCAGCACTGCAGAAGCTAAAGTTGATGGTCTCGAGATTGGGGTACTTGGTGCCGCTGCCAAAGACATCGAGGAAGGCTTCCAGACTGATGTGACGGCAAGAGGCAATGTCGAGGGTGCGGAGTGCTGAGCCAGAGTGTGCCATGAGGGCTTTGAAACCGGCAGAAGCGAGTCCGATGGCTTCTTCGGGTCCTTTGGGGTTGTTGTTGTCCACGTCACGGGTGCCACTGAAGTCTGCAAAGGTGAGGGGTGGATTTTTCCAGTTGGTGAAGAGATTGGCGTAGGCAGCATCGCTGGCGACATCGTTCATTTGCAGACGAAACTTCTCCAATTGGTTGCAGGACTCCTTGATTTGGGCGAGAACTGCATCGTCGAGGTCAAGAAAGTCTTCGAAGGAGAGAGTTCGCAACTTGGGACCGACAGATCTGATGAGGTTGGTGACAGCCTCGGGCGACGGTTGGACACCGGTCTGCAGCGAAAGACGCTCCAGGTTAGTCAAACCAGCAAGAGCAACGATGGATTCTTCGGTGAGCTTGCGGCATAGTTTGAGCTTGAGACGAACGAGATCAGGGCAGTTCTGGACGAGTTCGCGGACAGTTTCGTCGTTGAAGGAAGCATCCAGCCATGATAGCTTGACTGCTCTGAGCTGCTTGCCGTATCGCTGGAAGAGCTTGCGCCACATGTCGTCCGACACCAGATTGGCGGCGTAGAACTGGATGAAGTTGATCGAGTCGCACTTGTCCATCATGTACTCGATGACTTCGTCCTTGAGCTGACAAGCATTGCGGATGACGAGCTTTTTGAGACCAGGAGCGACAGCGCAGATGCCTTGGTAGTCTTCGACCTCCAGGTAGGCAGCATCATGGATGCAGACAGCATCCGAGTCGGGTCGCACGAAGAGCTTGAGCGTCTTTGGGTTCAGCACGCGCTTCTTTGCAAAGATCTCGGCCAGTCGCAGCATGACGGGCTCGGGCAGTTCGCCCAGCTCGTCGACATCCTCGTGGTACTGTGCAACCTTCTCGATGCAGAGCTGCTGCAACGACTTTGCTCCACCGACGGCGATACCGTTCAAGCGCTCGCTCTCGACCTGACGTCTCTTTCTTCCAGCTGGTGGCTTTCTTGCCTTCTTTCCCGCTGCCGCATCTCCGTCTTTGACGAGATCTTTGCCGCACGGCGTACAGACCAGACCTCCATCAGGACCACTCTTGCTGTACGGCGTGACGGTGAAACGCTTGCTGCAGATCTCGCAGTTTTCGAACTGGCCAGGCATAGGGGGAGCCTTGACATACATGGCATTGCCAATGTCAAAGTCCTCGTCGTCCTCATCGTCGCTACCCGCCGGCTTCTTTTTTTTCTTTCCACCCTTTGCTCCCTTTGCCTTCTTGATCTTCTCGATGGCGGCCTCTTCCTTTCTCTTTCGTTTTTTAGACTTTTCCTCTGCGGCTTCTGCGGCCTCTGTTGCGGCTAGGGCGGCGGCGGCTTCGGCATCTGGGTCGCTAGGTGCTGGTTGTGCGTTGGAGGTGCCTTCGCCGGCGTTTTCATCCTGAGCGGCTTCGCGCACGCGGCGTTCGTAGTCGTCGCGGATTTGTTGTGCTGAGATGTTGTGTGAAGAGAGGAAGTCGGTCAAGGCAGATTGTCTAGGCATGGTTAGTTGTTGGGTGAGAGATGGAGAAGTTGTATGATGCTACTGACGGGCCGCGGATGCGGTTGCCATTGCGTCTTCCAGACATGGTCTTGTGTGTGGTATGAGAGAAAGTGGTGTGAGAGGTGCTTGGGGCGAAGGTTTATTGACTGAGAGGTGACAAAGAGTGTTGGAGCTGGAACGTCGGAAGCAAAGTGTGGTGGACTGGAAGATCAAAGCAGCCTGCTGCCCACCGAGTGAAAGAGAGTGTTTCCGTATGCGTGACAAGAATGTTTCTAGTCCTTCCAGGCAGACGCGAGGGTGGCGTCGGGGTTTGTTCTTATCGATTATCTTATATCCGTTTCACTTGTAAGCCGTATGACCCTGGCTTCATTGCAACACCATTGATTCTGTGCGACTCGTCTTGTTTGATGGTTACAAGAAGTCATACCTGACCTCTCACGGGCCTAAGCTGTGTGTGAAAGACGTTCTCAGATTCATTGAACCAAGAGAGTTGCCACTCGTATATTCCATTGTGCAAAATCCTGAAAGCACCAGCCTCACTCCCAACAGCACAATCCACACATCATTTTGACACAACACTACTTTTATATACCAGCTCCAGGGCAAGTAAAACGACATGCACAAGTGAATGACCACAGGATCCCGCCATCTCGAGACCCCATCGAGTGCCTCGACAAGCAACGGCGAGCATCTCATTCATCCATAACCGCGTAACGGGAACACATAGTCTCCACTCTAGAGCGACCATCGTCGATAGAATTTATGGAAGATATACAGAAAGGGTTGATAGATGAAAAGGCAGGTTGTGTGCGAAAGCCAGACAGCTGACTGTGAAGTTACCCAAAGAGATTAATTTGTGCTTTCTTAGTGGAGACACACAAGGATGTTGATAGAGATCTTGTCTTTCTTTCTACAGCAATGTCACCAAGAAGAGCACGAGACAGAGAAGCAAGACAATATCGTTCTGATCAAGAGCAAATGCAATTCGTAGCGTACTACGGTCTATAAGTCTATTGGTATAGGGGGTATTCGTTAAGTAGGGCTTTTTATCATAATGCCCTGTTCCAAGCAATCAAAGTTCCAAGCAAAGAAGAAGAAAGACTCTTAGTTCTCGAGAACGAATCTGTAGCGGGGCATGCCCTTCTCAAAGTCGATGATGGCCTGGTTGGCCTCCTTCATGGGGCGGACCTCGATCCAAGGCTTGATGCCCTTGTCGGCGGCGAGCTGGAGCATCTCCTCGATCTCCTGGGGAGTACCGATGAGGGAACCGCCGACCTTGATGCCGTTGGCGATGAGGGTGAAGGCGTTGATGGGAGGGAGGTTGCCGCCGTCGGGGGCACCGACCTGGATGAAGGTACCGCCGACCTTGAGGAGGGAGAGGTACTCGGTCATGGGCATCTTCTCGCTGGAAACGGTGCAGACGATCAGGTCGAGGGTGCGGGCGTTCTCGGCGGCCCAGTCCTTGTCCTCACCGGTGGCGATGTACTTGTCGGCACCGAGCTTGAGAACGTCGTCGCGCTTGTCGTTCTTGCGCGAGATACCGACGACGCGGTCAGCACCGAGGGCCTTGGCGAAAAGGACACCGAAATGGCCGAGACCACCGACACCGACGATACCGACGGTCTTGCCGGGGCCGCAGCCGTTGCGGATGAGGGGAGAGTAGACGGTGACACCACCGCAGAGCATGGGAGCAGCGTCGGCGGACTCGATCTTCTCGGGGATCTTTACGACGAAGGCACCGTGGGTGCGGTTGTAGTTGGAGTAGCCGCCGTACGACTTGTCCTTGCCGTTGGGGTAGATGGAGCCGTAGGTGTTGACGGCCTTCTTGCAGTAGGTTGCGTTGCCGTTCTTGCAGTCAACGCACTCGAGGCAGGACTGAGCCTGGGCACCGACACCGACACGGTCGCCGACCTGGATGTTCTTGACCTCCTTGCCAACACGGACAGCCTTGCCGACAATCTCGTGGCCGACACAGCAGGGGTAGGGAGTAGGGCCCCAGCCGGAGCTGAGCATGTGGATGTCGGAACCGCAGATACCGCAGTGGGAGATCTTGATGTCGACATCGGTCTCCTCCCAGGTCTGTCGTTGTATGTTAGTGCATGTCAACAGCGTCGACAGATTGAACAAACTCACCTTGGGCTCGAACTCGCCCCAGACCATCTTGCCCTTGGCAGCCTCAGGCTCGTGGCCCAACCAGCCAGAGAACTTCTCGGGAACCTGCTCAGTAGACATGGTGATAAATGTGTGGTGTTGAGGGTGGTAGAGAGGAAAAGTGATGATTGGAGAGAAAGTAGGAGAGGAAGGAATAAGTAGTAACAAGCGGAAATGGCGATTGCTATATATTAACAGGCAATCAATTAGCGATTAGAAATTTTGTCTCGCTCCATGTCCTTCCAAATGCCTTCTTCGAATTTCGGCCGGCGGTTGTTTGCTGTTTCAAAAACTTATCTCCGGCCTTACATCATGTTCGCTCTCGTTGCGTATTTGCCTGGCAAGCATCCTTTTGCCGTTGATGCTTGAAACTGTGCCAGATTCTCACCAAATGTCGAATCAGTTCGAGACCTCTTTTGACCACGCAATTGCACGACGGGCTCGTAGCACAATGAGACAGTTTTGTCGAGATGTGGCGAGCAGCGCACGGATCTCCACATGACGTTCACCGCTTGCCGTTTGGTCTCACGACTCGCGAAAAAGGCCCAACAGCTTTGTAAGCCGTGCCTGGTCGTATCTTGAGCGAACCTCGAGGCCATGTGTTGGGCTTTGACTCGTCAACGTGATAAGGAGTCGTCTCACGGATGGGGATTTTGCCGGTGCCGGAACTTGTGTGGAGAAATACTGGGTTTGTGGTGATTGAAAAGGAGAAATCGAGTGGGGACCGATTGATTGAATGAATAGAAAGACGTGCTTGCTGGATGTTGTTGAAGATGAACAACTCGAAGACCGACCAAAGAATGAACGCTTATTCGCCGTACGCCTGTCGCTCTCCCAATCGCATGCTCTCCAAATCGTCAAAATCAGTATGTGCTACTTCGTTGACCTCCTATGACCATGGCCGTCATGAGGTCCTCCAATTCCTCCATCGATTCCATACCGCACGTCACACCCCAGCGCGCCTTGTGCAGCTTCTCCTTCTCGAGCTTCTTCAGTCGTTCAGGGCCCCAGGTCAATCTCTTATCGGCAGTCAAGACCACGGAAGCCAGCGCGTTGAGCATTGGTGAGACAATGTCTACTCCCTCCCACGCATCGATTTCGACGTTGCGGATGCTAGGGACTTGGTCAAGTATCTCTTGTAGCCAGCCGGCAGAGAGATTCATGTATGTGTATTGGTCATTGCCTTTTCCATGATGTCCTTTGAAGGTCGCATCGGTCGGGTCTATCTGTACAAAGACTTTGAGGTTACGAAGGGAGACGCAATCGGCAAGACCTAACGAAGGCCCGGTGTGCCAACATTTAGGGACCTAAGAGACGTTAATCAGTAACCTTTTCCTCTGACGTATGGCTTTGCGCTGGACTTACCCTTTCCCATCCGGGCCCCAGACGCAACTCGATTGTGTTGATGGCAGCACGGTATGTCGGGGTGAGAAGCTCAAGCAGGGGTCTCTTGGTTCTGTACATGTGTCCGCCAGTGGGAAACAATCTGAAGGGCTGCTGTGGCGAGCCGTAGAAGACTGGATATGCCTCATCATGCATGCGCCGACAGGCCCGGAAACACGTCAAGCGTGGAGCAATTCTTCTGTCGTTGTAATAGTCCAGGTCCACCACGCCTTTTCCATGTTCGATGAATAGCACGTATTGGTATATTTTGATGCGCAACTCCGAAGGAAGTTCGAAGAAGGGAAAGGGTTTCTTGGTAGGGCCCGAAGACGAAGACGACGATGCGACAGTTGTGTCCATGGGTGGCAATTGTTTGTGCGGTACGTCGAGTTCGCTTGGAAATCGTAGGCAGGTAGGTAGGTAGGTAGATATGTACGGTGATGAAAGAGCGTCCAGGGTCTCTTCTAGACGTCTGGCGAGGTCCAAAACCACCGTCACGTGGACTCGGTCTCGTAATCAGTTCATCGCGACTGATTGTAGCAAAGGTGGCTCGAAGGAAAAGGGATATTTCATAGCCTAACGGGAGACAAGGCCCAAGGTAAAAGGTGGCGCCGCTTCTTTATGGCTATTTTCTCTCTCTCCAGCTGTTCAACTCGATAGCCCACGGTGTATAGGGCGATCAAGACAAATTGGCTGGTTGTATAAACTTTCATGGAGAGAAAAGCTCAGAGTTGAGCGCGCCGGGTGGCGAGCTTTATAGGCTGCGCGGCAAACGCGCTGCAAACAGAGCAAACTCGCGTCACAGTGGCTGCCAACGCTGCATCGCATATCTTGAGGGAGCTCGCGTGACAACGGACATCTTCAACTCGCATGTCTTGGACATGTACCACTGTATCATGTTCGTGAAATTGCACCGTGTAACGGCAGAGGTATCTCACAATTGCTGATGCGACCATTCTCTATTTCTCCACGCAGGGTCTCCCGACCACCCGAGCCTGCTCAGCCTCGAGCCTGTCAAATCTGATACCGTATGTCTCCAGCCACGATCGGTTTAGCATGGATTGTCTGTCTGCCAAAAGCCCGGTAGTCTCTGGACAGCTTCATGAATGTAAGATGAATGACCGCTCAACGGTATCTCCGTGGTCTTATACAGCTTCCGGAGCACAGTATCCAGCAGCAGCCATGCTTCCTATACCGAACCCGGCAAATCAACAAGCCACATCGACTCCACAGAAGCACCTTTCCTCTTCCCATTTCTCTGCCGCGTCTCGCACGAACAGAAAGCATAATCACATCGTCTGACCTACCCCCATCTCCGCATGCCCCTCTCCTAGCCAGCCATCTACCCCGCAACTTGCCCCACCATTGACCTTGTCTCGATATCGACACAGCACTCGGCCCCCAACAGCTCGGTCAATTACTGCTCAAGATTTTGCCTCGGCGAAAGGAGCAAAGATGAGGAGAAAACAGTCTCTCTCCCGAAAGAGACAAGGGTTGGTGATCAACCTCGCCATGCTTATCTACCTGCAGTAGTTCGCTTTGATTCGAAAAACCGTCTCCTAACAGTCTTTCTTGCTTCTCCTCTACACATTCTCAAAACCCAAGCATACATCTACAAGCTTCTCAAAGCCCTCCTATACCACACTCCACAGCTTCCAAACCCCCCTCCAATCCCAGCAACACAATGTCGTCCCCCGACATCCCCAAAAAGTACAAGGCCATCATCTACGATGAACCCGGCAAAATCAGCACAAAAGTGGTCGAACTCGACACACCCACCCCGGGCCCCGGCGAAGTCCTCATCAACCTCACGCACTCGGGCGTCTGCCACTCAGACCTCGGCATCATGACCAACAGCTGGAAAGCGCTGCCGCACCCCACGCAAGCCGGCCAAGTCGGCGGCCACGAGGGCGTGGGCAAGATCGTCGCCATGGGCCCTGGCACCGAGAATGCGGTTGTCAAGGTTGGGCAGAGGGTCGGTGTCAAGTGGATCAGTGGGATTTGCGGGGGTTGTGCGGCGTGTTTGTCTGGTCATGATGGTGTGTGTTTTAATCAGAAGGTGAGTGGGTATTATACGCCTGGTACGTATCAGCAGTACGTGCTCGGGCCTGCCGACTACGTTACCCCCATCCCTGATGAACTGGACTCTGCTGCTGCGGCGCCGATGTAAGTTGCTCCTTCTCCTGTCCACCTTCCATCCAGAGCTTGCAATGCTGATGGGGAGAAATAGGCTCTGCGCAGGCGTAACAGTCTACTCAGCCTTCCGCAAATCCACCGCCCAATCCGGCGACTTTGTCGTCTTACTCGGCGCCGGCGGCGGCCTCGGCCACATCGCCACGCAAATGGGCTCGCGCGGCATGGGCATGCGCATCATCGGCATCGACCACGGCAGCAAAAAAGACCTCGTCCTCCAATCCGGCGCCGAGCACTTCATCGACCACACCGCCTCGTCCGACGTGGCCGCAGACGTCATGGCCCTGACAAACGGGCTAGGTGCTCAAGCCGTGCTGGTGTTGACGGCGGCGAACGGCGCGTACGCGAGCGGAATGCAGTTGCTCAAGTTCGGGGGCACGCTCGTTTGTGTGGGGTTGCCCGAGGGCGAGCTCACACCCATCGCGACGTGTTTCCCGCAGGTCATGGTGGCAAAGGAGCAGAGGGTGGTGGGTTCGGCGGTGGGCAACAGAAAGGAAGCGATCGAGACTTTGGACTTGGCTGCCAGAGGCATCATCAAGACGCATTTCAGAACGGCAAAGATGGAGGACTTGACGGGCATCTTTGAGGAAATGGACAAGGGTAAGATTCAGGGAAGGGTGGTTTTGGATCTGCAGTAGGTGCGTGGTGATGAGTTGGGAATTTGTAACGAACTTTTTTGGATGTAACGAGTCTTGGAATCTGTCGTAGCTTGATTAGCTAAGTACTTGGTATGCAACTTCAGCAAGACCATCATTGCCGCCCAAGAGGTGTGAGAACTCTCTCTCATCTGGTTGTAGTCAGGATATGTTGGGCGCTGAGAGGTCGTTGTCTGAGTGCTGTACTCGAGTAAAGATCAGTAGCTGGTAACGCGAAAAGTCACTGGTTGAATGTGCAAAGAAGAGATTGACAAAGAAGTAAGTGTCATTTTGGCCGGCATATCTGCAGCCAATTGTTAGTATACAGAGCCGTCCCTCGTCATGTGTGGAAGATGTGAAATAAACGCCAGGCCCGTGAATGCTCCGTCTACAAACTCGTCAGGTAATCCTCAATCTCTTGCGAGCTGAGCTTTCTGAAACGAGGACCTTGAGCACCCTCGACACCCTCGACACCGAGCAGGTGGTCGGCAGGAGCACCGACAATACCAATCTCGATGGTGTCACCGTTCATTTCGCCCTCAATGGTCTCCTTGAGTGTGAGGAGGGCAATGTGGATGGCATCTTCAAGCTCGAGACCGTCTGTGTAGCGCTTCTCCAAGAAAGTCTTTGCCGAGGTGGCGCTCTTTCCGATGGCGGTGGCCTTCCAGGGGAAGTAGGAACCGCTGGGGTCGACCTGGTACAGTGAAGGACCACCCTTGAGGATACCGCCAGTCTTTCCCTTGACAGCCTTCTTTTCCGCATCGTCGCCAGCATCGGCAGCCTCAGTCTCGGGCTCGATACCGTCATCCCAACCGGCAACCAACAAACTGACACCATACGGCCGCACGCCACCCGACTGGGTAGCCTCTTGCATGACACGAGCGACATCCTGGACCAGAATGCGGGTAGGGGGGTATTCGTTGTAGACGCGCTTGTAGTTTGTGTGCGAGACCTTGCGGGCCTTGTCGACGAGAATGCGGTAGTCGGGACCCATGCCGGCGTAGACGGTGCCAATGTTGGGGGTGATGAGGGAGATTTTGCTTCCGGAGGCGGCATCGATGAGGGGCGAGGACGACTTCTTTTCGGTTGCGAGGACGATACCGTTGGTGGCTGGGAGAAGGGGTTATTATTTGGCAATGTTGATGGATGGAAGATGTATGCGCACCTTTGATGCCTAGGGCGGTGACACCTTGGTTGACGGCGTTGAGGGCATATTCTGGCTTGTGTGAGTGCGAGTCTTGTCCGTGTCGAGCAGTTTCAGCGTACCAATCTGGACCAGCTTTCCGCTAGATGATGGTCAGCTTAAGAGTCGCGCAAGCAGCATAGAGTGTGTGTGGTACCTGGGGGAGAAGGTGGTGAGCGAGAACGAGTAGCGATCGGCCATGATGTGAGTAGGGGCGAGGCGGAGATGGAGGAGCGACTGAAGGGGATTGCAGAGAGATGGACGATGCTGCAATCAAAGAGGGAATGCACGGCGAAACAACTGGTATGGACGGATGGCGGATGGTTTGTATGGAGCTAGGTACTCTCTCTCTTGCCGTACAAGCAGCGCAGGCGCTCGCCGAGTGACGCGCTACCGAGGGAAGCTCGGGCCACATTCAAGCGGTCTTGCCAAGGCCGGACCTGGTCGTTCTTTCTCCTTCTTCCGCAAGCATCGCGGCACCTTCCTTCTTTTGTGTGCAGCACGCCGTCCGAAGAAGCTTTTCCTTTTGACAACTCGTGACGAAGGCAGAAACACCAGCTGGCCTCTTCAACTCCTCTGTTTGATCATGACCACTGGCGCTCCTGCCTTGCACTGCAGCTCAATCACCAAAGGCTCCTGAATATTCCTTTCCCGCTATGGCTTCGTCGTCGTCGATTGACCCAGCATCTTGGACTTGGCCCGAGGACTTGCCCGATGTCTGGGCGAATGACCACGTCAAAGAAGAAAACAAACCACAATCATTCCAGGAAGACACCCAACACAACGAGCCAAAGCACGATGCGGACCAAGAGGAAGACCATACTCCGCATCGACCACCACCGTCATCCTCAGCAGGCCCCGCAGGTCAACAACAGCGCGAACGTCATTACAACCCACGCACCTGTCGTATCTGCTTGGAGACGGTCTTGCCCACATACCATCCGCCGTCAGATTCGTTACCAGCTTTCCTGCGCTCTGCCCCAAACGTCACGTATGAGGACGCAGATGGTGGTCGTCTGCTCCGCCCATGTCTGTGCAAGGGTAGCCAGAAATATGTCCACGAGCACTGTTTGCAAGCCTGGCGTCTGCAGAACCCTGCTGCGAAACGTAACTACTGGCAGTGCCCAACATGTAGGTACAAATATCGTCTAGAACGTATGAATTGGGCACATTGGATCAGTAGTACTGGTAAGCTTATTTGGCTGTCGGACCTGCTATCATCCCACTGACATTCCAAAGCCGCTCAAGTTATGCTTACCTTGGCCATATTCATCGCCGCCTCATTTACTCTAGGTTACGTGGCTGATCCCATCATCAATCTCTATCTCGACCCTTACGACACGATTGCTCACGGCTCTCAACCCTTGTTGCCTGCCGACGAGCCTGTCACATGGACTGAGCACTTCATCAAAGGTTTCGCGTCCCTAGGCTTGGTTGGGTTTGCCAAGTTTCTGCTTACGCTGAGTCCATGGCAAATGTACAACATGCGCACTTCGGTTGGGGGTCGCACCACTGGCCGAGATAGGATGGCTCAGATCAGTTGGATTGCTGTGGCAGTCGGCATCCTAACCTTTACCTGGGTACGTTCGCTGTTCCTCTCATTTTATCAACGACCATCACTAACCCTGCTATCAGGCTGTTTGGAAAGGCGTCCGAGCTTGGAGTCGCCGTGCTCTCGCCGCTGCCTCAGAACGTGTCATGGACGTTCCTGGCGCAGACGACGACGAGGACGATGACGAGTGATTTGATGTTGATTGTTGTTGAGAACCCGCACTTCTTTAAAGTTGTCATGCCTCCGATTCCACCTCTTGGTGGAAACGATTCAGTGGCGTGGTGATCGAGTCTACTTGCGGAGAATGAACGCTTTTCGAGTTAATCTACTACCCGAACCGAACGTCTTGTTCACTCGGGTGGTGACTTGTGGGCATTGTCAACTTGTTTAAAAGGTAGCTGATCCGCCGTCGGCAACGAAACATCATGGCGGCATGGCTTCGACGAGAATGACACATCTCTTGTCTGGTTTGTAGATTCCTCGTTCAATCGCAATTCTACTCTTTCCCAGAAAAATCAATGTCCGTTTCCTTTGGTGACTCGTTCGACGTGGTGATCGCTCCTGCCTCTTTGTCGTTGTCCGCAACAGGAAGCACAACCTTTGGATTTGGATTCTTTGTCGACAACAATCCATCGCCTGCTCTCCTCTTCCACAGCGGCAAACCCTCACACAAAGACAAGCGACATGCCACGCTCATTATCATCGTCGCACTCGCGCACTGCGACTAACTCATCATCTCAATTCGGTTCGAGCTTCTCTTCAATCAAAACTTCTTCAGAGCGCAGTCGCGGCAGTACTGCAGGATCCTTCTCAACCATCAACAGCGAGCCTTTCATTCATGCAGACGCACTCGACACGACCATCCAATGGATTCCCTCCTACTATCTCGACGACTTTGCACAACAGGAGTCGACTATCCGCACACCTCGACGCAATGCGCTGGTCCCCACGACACCGACCTCGTCTGTCTTTTCCTCCAAAGTCAATCTACTGCCTCATGGACTGATGCGCCTGATTCACACGTCTGAACTCGGACAGCCTTTGAAAGACATGCTGCTGGCTATGGTGAGAATGATTGTTTACATGTCCCACCAGCTCTTCCCTCCTTCGCACATTCTCCGAGGTGATGTTGCGCGCGATATCGAGAACATTGCGCTAGACATTTGCGACTTCTTGGATCTAGTTCTGGAGAAGCTTGAGCAAAGGCTTGATGCTGCACGCTCAGCAAAGGATCAGCTGTCCAATCATGACATGGCGGATGAGATCGTTCTCGAAGAAGTTGTCAAATGGGTCGACGTCATTGAGTGAGTCGTGCATCCTTCTATCGGTAGCAACAGACTGACATGTATCGCAGTGGTCTACACAAGCCGACTCATGTCGAAGCCAGGGTCTTCCGTCGCATGGCCACACTCTACGATGAGTTCGTCTACATGCCTTTCGTGCAACTCCATCGTCAAGAGCCAGAGCACAACATGTATCTTCTTCTAGACACCTTCCTTGATGCCATCTTCATTCGTCTTCGCTCCATCATAGCGGACACTACCAGCGCTGACAGCTTTGTGCATGAGGTTGAGAAGGCTCTTGACGTCGCTGCCATGGCACATGCAAAGAAAGTACCCAGACGCCATGTGCCATCGCAGTCAATGCCCGTTGCCCACAACCCTAGAGTACTGGGCCTGCGCCAGAGGGAGAACACCTTGTAAGGCCAAGGTCGACCAGCCCTTCATGTTGTTATGTCATCATCATCAACCAAGTCTTCATCAACACAAAGTACTTTGGCTTTGACAAGGACGATCTCCGCTATCTGCCCAGCATCAGTCAACCTCATCCTGGGTACACAGTGAGAATAACTCACCTTTTCACCTTTTCCCCCTGCCTGCTTGATCAATGCTGGAGCCACCACGCATCTAACATTCTTTGCGATGCCATCGTTTTCCGGCTCATCCATCAGGTTCTCCATCGCGGTGTTCTCAAACTCAAGGGCGTCTTGGTCATGTGCGTGCGGCAGAAAACACCGATACGTAGCACGCTGACTCCCCAATGTGCGGGACAGTGAGACGGCATGCTCGACCAATGTGCTCAGAGTGCGTTTCTGCTCCTCCATGATGGCCGATCCTGTCAATGCGGACATTGCTTTGCAGATTTGCTCTACTATCTGTGCCTGCGCTTTCGCCATCGAGGTTTGACAGCGCTTCTTCAGTTCATCGTCACCATCCTGTAATAAGGTGTATGTCTTTGCTCGCCATTCATTGAAGGCTGATGTCAAAGCTGAAAGATAGTCAGTAAGTGAGAGTATAAATTGCATCAATCACGGAAACATACATTCCATCTCCCAGGCGGCTGAGTCCAACCCCTTCAATTCTTCCGGTAGTCCAAAGAAATGTGCGTCAAAGATCGGCATGAGTAGGTACAATACAGTGGCTTGGAAAGTGAAGATCTTTATGCTTGTGTCAAATGTGGCATAAAGTTTCCGTAGCGACTTTGCTTCCTGCAGAGCTGCTATCTTTTCAAATCTACAAACCATCCTGTGTGGATCTGGAACACGTTAGCACATACTGAAGAGGAGTGTTTTCAGAAAACATACCAATTTTGACCTTTCGGAAACTACTGACACACCAGTTCTGGATAAGATGATTCAGGTTGTTCATCATGTCGAGGATCTCTTGATCACTAACATCGGCTTCGTTTCCTGACCGAGCAGCGACGTCTGTCTTAAGCTCCAGCAACTGGTTCCGTAACGTCAATACCTGGTTGTTCGCAGACCGAACCTTCTCATCCGCGATTCTCATTCTCTCGTCTGCGCTTCTGACATTGTCTTCCAAAGCCCGAGCTCTTTCGACACTTGCCTCCGCCATGCGTAACTTTGAAGCTAACACATCTCGTTCGTTCGCTACGGCTACAATCCTTCGCTCGTACTCTGCCTTTTGGATCCTGTCTCTCCGAGCAAGCTTATCAGCTAATCTGTCGACTTTCGTCTGCAAGCCAGACGTTTGCACGTGCAGAGAGGCTTGCAACTCCGTGCCTTGTTCCAGACGCTGAGACAGCACAGTCAAAGCATCAACATCTTCAGTGCAACGACGACGCAGAACTTCGATCTCTTGACGCAGTTGTGCGTTACGGTTAACT
Source organism: Aureobasidium sp. SLJ-2021a (assembly GCA_019677095.1). Taxonomy (NCBI): domain Eukaryota; kingdom Fungi; phylum Ascomycota; class Dothideomycetes; order Dothideales; family Saccotheciaceae; genus Aureobasidium; species Aureobasidium sp. SLJ-2021a. The sequence continues at coordinate 203,576 of JAHRBU010000039.1, forward strand.
TCGCGTTCCAATCCGGTTAAAGGAGTTGAGGTGTTTGGTATTGAGGAGCGAGAGGGAGTTTTGCACTCATACTGTAGCCGTGCCTTTTCACCCTGCTGCGATGCTGGTCGTGGTGAAGTTGGCGATTGCGGGCTTGCATGAGTGTGGTCCTGGACTGGACTTGCTTGAGCCAATTGCTCGAAGCGGCCGACGAGGTTGGAAACTCGTCTTTTTGTCGTTGTTGTTGTTATTGTTGTTGTTTCTGCTCGCGCCATGGTGTTGTAGAGATCTGGAGATGATATGGAAGTACTGTGGAATTGACGAATCGATGGGTCGAGGCATTAGAGGTTAAACGAGGAGGGCAATTGTATTTACATATATCGAAGTAGTAGGCCAAACATGGTGGATACACGAAGGAAAAGCCTACCGTTGGTGCTCTTCCGAATAGCTTATCCTTGCGTCAAGTATGATGGGCCACCCCCGCTCCACTGCTTGTTGGTTACGGTTCAGTGGAGAAGCAGATATTCTCAGGTGCTGTTTCCAAATCATGACTGCGCATGAGAGACCATGGTGAGGCAACTCAAGTTTCAGGCACGAAAAAGTCGAGGTTTGGCAAGCTGAAACATTTGAAGCTTCTTTCCTTTTGGACTCTTTCCTCGGCTGACTTTTACTTACCAGTCTCGAGAGTCTTGATTTCTGTACCAAGGGAGACTCGGACGGGCGAACGGGTCAAGGGATTGTCGACTTGGGTGAGATATCAGGCTAAGGTATAGAGGAAGACAGCACGACCAAGGATGATCAAGGCACGAACCCGAAGCTGCGGCTCTCCATCCAGGAAATTGCCGAAAGAGGACATGATCTGCACTAAAAAATGTCCGAGACAAGCCAGGGTGACTGCGGGGCTATCCCGGTTGGGGACTTGAGTGCTGTCTGACCCAGCTTTCTTACCACCACGGCCGGGCCACTTTTGTAACAAAGACCATGTGAAGCCTCGAGTTTCGGAACTCGGACAAGGGGGAGAGGTGCATCTCTGACCCGACCGACCCTTTCGCAAACATTGCTGACGCTGCTTGAGAGGTGACGGAGCTGAACAATGCGTGTTTCCAGACTCGAGCGTACCCTTTCTTCCAGCTGCCGAGTCGGGCTTCTCTTGTCGGACGCAGCGCTTCGACCTGTCATCGTACCGTACTTTTGCTGCTGACATTGAGGCTGGCTGCATCTGTTCGGGTGTCTCCTTGTCTTGTCCCTCGTGGTCTTCTTGAGAGTTAAGGTTGATGCGAGTTTCCTTCTTCTCCGTCAGTGCTTGTCATGATACCGACTTTCGTTCCACCCTGTCTGCCGTCTTTCTTGCTGATCTCAGCTCTTTGCGACTTTGCCTGATTGGACCTGTCTTCTGTTCTTTGCCGGTGCTTTTGCATATACCTAGTCTGTGACCGACCGCGTCGGTGACGCTCGCTCTTTCGACTCGACCCTTAGAGGCACCTCTTTTCCAATGGCTGGACCGAATGTCAACTTCTCAGCCCCGACGCCGATCGTCAATGGGCATGGCGATACCAATGGACACTTCCAAGTCACGTCTGACAGAATAATCGTGGGAGTGGACTTTGGCACTACATATTCTGGGTGAGTGGTGTTGAGTGGATCACCTGCATCATGACATACAGCTGACAAGCTTCACAGTGTAGCAGCAGCATACAGTGCAAACCCAGACGACATTGAGATCATCAAGACGTGAGAAAAGAACAGCCGCGACTCATGTCGCAATACACAGAGGGCTGACGAGAAGAAAAGATGGCCAGGAGGTAATGGCATAACCTCCGACAAAGTACCCACCGAAATCGCCTACGAGACCACCGAACTGCCCATCACCACCACCACCGACAACACAATCACCCCCGAACAAGGCGGCGGCGCCAAATCCACCGTCCAGCGCATAAAATGGGGCTTCCAGTTCAGACCCGAAGAACCGCGACTGCGCTGTATAAAGCTGTTCCTGGACAGAAATCAAAAGTTGCCGCATTTCGTGAGCCCGTTGGATACGGCTGCGCATTTGAGGAGCTGTGATCGGACTGTCATGGATGCCGTGAGCGATTATCTGGGACAGATATACACGCACACCATCGAGACGTTGAACAGACGTTACGGCGAAAGCTTCATGGCCATGACAAAGGTGGAATTCGTCCTCACGGTCCCAGCCGTGTGGTCTGATTCTGCGAAGAACGCGACGTTGCAGGCGGCGGAAAAGGCGGGTATGGGCAAGAAACATGAGTTGAGATTGATCAGTGAGCCCGAGGCTGCCATGCTGCACGCGCTCAAGACTGTCCAGCCTCAAAACCTCAAGGTTGGGGATAATTTTGTCATCTGTGATGCAGGGGGCGGTACTGTGGATCTGATCGCCTAGTTTGTTTTTGCCCCGTCACGAAGGACAACAAAAAGCATATACTGACATGCAGAGTATAGCAAAATCACCCAACTCTCTCCACTCAGGGTCGAAGAGAGCGCAGTAGGCACGGGCGGACTCTGCGGCTCGGCATTCCTCAACTACCGCTTCGAAGAACACGTCAAGCAACGACTAGGCGTAGACCGCTACCTCACCATGCGCAACAAGAAGCCGAAAACCTGGATGATGGGCTTGAAATATTTTGAAGAATTCGTCAAGCGCAACTACAACGAGGACGAAGACACCGAGGTCAATGTGCCGTTTCCTGGGTTGCCTGATGACGAGAGAGCGGGCGTGGACTCTGGGTTTATGGTCATGGAGCACCGCCAAGTCAGGGATATCTTTGAGCCTGTCATTGATGAGGTGTTGAAGCTACTGGATGGGCAGGTGCATGCGATCAGATCCAAGGGCGATACTGTGTCCGGAATTATACTGGTAGGTGGTTTTGGACAAAGTAATCATCTTTACAACAGGTTGAAGGCGCATTTCAACTCTTCAGCAAAATTACCACCACCCGCGTACTCGGAGAAAGAGGAGGATTCGCAGGTGCAACAGAACGAGTTTCCACCTGTGGAGGTCATCCAACCGCTATATGCTTGGACGGCCGTGGTCAGGGGTGCAGTCATCAGAGGCCTGGACGACAGCATGGTATCCTCACGCCGCAGCAGACTGCACTACGGCACCTCCTACGCCACCGTCTACGACGAAGCAAAACACGACATAGCAGACCGCTACTGGTCCCCACTCTGGGAGCGCTGGATGGTCGCCGACCGCATGCAATGGCACATCTCAAAGGTATTTTCCCTCTCCCTCTCCCCGGCCCCCTCTCCCCTTGAAAACAAAAGAGAGCCAGAACAGAACACTAACCCAAGCCCTTCGCACAACAGGGCACAGCCATCTCCCCCTCCACCCCCATATCCTTCCACTACACCCGCAACTTCCGCCCCTCACAACCCCTGGTCGTCGAAGACGAACTCATCGCCTGTGGCGCCGACTCCGCACCTTCGTCGCGCACAAAAACACTGTCTACCGTGTGCACTTTACGCACCGATCTTGCCGCCGTCCCTGCAGAGCTTTTTACGAGACTCAAGACTAGTAAAGGGCAGGAGTTTTTGAATCTGGATTTTGAGTTGGTGATGAGGATTTTGAGTGCGGATTTGGTATTTGAGTTGAGGGTGGGGGGTGTGGGGTATGGGGTTGTGCAGGCGGAGTTTCATTGAATGGTGGTCAAGGGGGTTGAGGGATGGGGTGAGGGATGGTGAGAGTGGTAGGGAGGCGTGTGTAATGTTTGAATGAAAAGATGGTGATTTTCCTCGACCATCCAATCTTTCCTCTTAAAAACACGGTTCGCCTGTCAAATGAACCATTTTCGCAAAAAAAGGCAGAGATTTGTGTGGTGAAGAAAAAACGAAAAGCCGTAAAGAAGTATACAGGTTGTGTTTTACAACAGCAACAGCATCAAAGACACATTTCCATAAGAAACATATCATCTATCCAACTCTATTTCCATTAACTAGTCTGTATATTCCTCAAGTACTCTATCGATTCCCACATCCTCGCACCATACGCCAGATCTTGTTCTCTTCTCAACCCTATCCGTGTTTGAATGACTGTACCTCTCCGCGACCAGTTGAACCATGGCATAGGGGTACAATCATTGGAACACGGCTAGGTCACACACCTTAGCAAATGCCAGCAACCCACTTCCCTCTTTCGTACACATTGCACGAAAAAACCTCACATAGCCAAACTCACACAACGGCAGTACTCCCACTCAACAAACCTTTCCCATGGATCCAAAGAAGCCAAACTCAAACATCGTAGAAGCAATGTTATCTATCAAGTCACCTTTGCTTGCTCGTACACATCTCATTGTGTTTTCGAGGACATCGAGGCTGTGTAAAAAGGTAAAGGTATCAAGCTCCTGTCTAAGTAAAATGCTCTACTGTTCTTTTGTATGACGTGTGAAGGACGGGGTTTAAGGGATGGAAGGATGGTGGAGGGAGCGGGTACATCTAACACGTGGGGGAGGTATAGAATGTTAAAGACGCGATAATAGGTCTTGAGCTTTTGCTGGGCTGGGCTTTGGGGTTTGGTGGGAAGGAAAGATAAGGTGGATGTAGGGAATGAGAAGCATCCCTTGCATCTGGAAGAAACAACGCTATCTGCAAATCGGGTTTGACGATGGAGCAGCAAATATTAGAAATCTTAGATATTTAGATGATGTGAAGTGTGTAGCAACAGTGATCGATGGCTTTGTACGATCCCTACTTAGCTTTGGATGTGAGATCAACCTAGTGTAGGTATAGTTAGAAGAAGATACAAGAATGTAGAGACATGACGGGTTGATGAAGGCTGCTAATCCCCAGACGTCACCGTGTTCTCTGTTACTCTGTAAATTTCTTGTGTTGATCGGGTCTGGGTATGTAGTAGGCATATCATGAAGTGATGAGCAAGCGGGAAGCAGTGAATTTCAACCCCTCTTCAGCTGGGCTGTGCTCCGATCATCAGTGTTGTATCTTCTGTTATTCTTCGGTGACGTGTGCAAACGGCTGGCAGAAAGTCTTGAATACTTGGCTGTCGAGATGCGCCTTTAGAGGTTGTTGCGGTACGATAAAGCGTCTGTCTACCGAGCTGAGTATTGGACCAACTGCTTGATCGAATTGTCCTCGATATCGTTCGCTGCGAAGAGCGCATGATGAACTCGAATGTAAGGACCTGCAGAAATAACGTCCAGCGACGAACAATCTTCTTTCTGTGGCGCCACAATAGGACTTGGTTCGTTGAAGAGTCAGCCAAGGTGCCACAGCCCAGGATGCGGTCGCGAGATTAATCGCATGCTGATTGCCGGCACCAGGCGGATGAGACACAATCAATGCATACCGCAAATACTAGATGCCATCCATAAACAAAGTTGCGATAGATCTTGGATGCTTGCCAGTATGAGTGATGTGTGAGTACAACAACCAAGGCTCAGAGAAAAGCAAATAAGCTTAGCGATATGCACAAATCATCATGTCTAATCCAGCATGCTGAAAGAGGCAGTGCTCAATGATCCAGAACAGGAGAGGGGCTTTCCGAAAGCTAGATCAGTGTCTACAGTCTGTATCGCAGAGCCAAAGGTCCGAGGTAATGGAACGATTCCGCTGGCGATAATATTTATCCGGAGGATCCGCCGTTTCGATACATGGCAAGTTCCAGTAAAGACAAGGTATGGCGTTGGGTTCGGCTTGCTCGTGGCTGCAATCGATGAGCAATCGTCTTGGAAGGACTCGAGGTTCGAGAAAAGAAAAAAGCATGTCCATGATTGCTTGTCCCATCCATCCGGGACTCGCTCAGGAACCTGATGTTGATTGTACGATGTTAATGGTTAGGGTAGAGGTCAAATCGTGGTCACTCGTTTATGCCGTTCGAGGATGGCTGATGCCAAGTAGGAGAAGGTGTTGATGACCGTTCCTTGACGCGATCTGGTGCCCCCGCGTTCGCGATGCGTGTGGGGGACCCGGATACCAGCAGCCAGATTTCAGCAAAGGAACCTCTCGACTCTAACCTAAATAGCCGGATAACGACAAGTGGAAGATCATCTTTTATCGTGATTACTTTGCAGGAGAACCGATCGTGTCGAACTGCAGCGTTATGGACCGCGGTTCGTCTGTCATCAGCAACCCTTAGCGACTTGGCAACTCGGATACCCCGAAGGTAATCTCAAGCGCGTCTAAGGTTTGTTCTTTCCCCCTGCTCCACACTTTCCTTCAACTTCACCTCTCTCTGTCTCTAACAAAAATCAAAACTTTCCATTTGTCAGCAGAATCGTAGACCGGAAGGTAAGCATTGTCGTTTGTATGTGGCTCACAGCCTCTTGCTGGGCAGGGTGTCGAAAGATACATCGCTTGGGCGCAGTCGAGACGGAAAAAACACTCTGGTCAACCTTCCAAGATCCAGCCTCCGCCACGATGTCCTTGGCACAGCGGCTCCCCTTTGGTGTGTTATGGCAAGGTTCGAGACTCATGAGACTCTAAGTGTCGAATCACGCACGTGGAGGTCGCATGCCGCCTGCCTTATCAAACTCTGTCGTCCCTGCTCGCCTACACTACCGTTGGAAAATATCAAATGTACAGCTTCCAAGACCGTGGCTTTGCTTGGCCTTTCATCCGACAGTGATGGCTGCCTCGATAGACTCGGATTGAATGCTGGGCACCGCTGGCAAGGTCCCAATACGTTCAACGCCATCGACACGGTCCACCCAGATCCGATACCCGGCCTGGAGAAGTCTGGGGTGGTCGTCTGGGGTCTGGGGTACGGGGTAATTTGCTGGTCCTGGAGGAAGGACGGTGGCATATATAAGATGCTCTCCGGCCGTATCGCTCTGCAAGGTAGATCTCATCTCACTTTGACAGCGCTGATCAAGGACGTTCGCGTTTCTTACCCACTATCGCTCAACTCTAGACAACTCTCACAGCACCTCCTTCGTTCAGACTCAACACTTCCTCGCCATGGCAATCATGACAGAGGAAAAGCACAACCCTCCTGTTCAGGAGAAGGGAACCGTCGAGCTCTACGAGACCGTCTCGGCCTCTTCAGAATCAGAGCAAGAACATCTTTTCGATGACAAGGCGACCTCTCGTCTCGTACGAAAGATCGACTTGCGACTGCTGCCCTTCCTCGCTCTACTCTACCTCCTATCCTTCCTTGACCGTACCAACATTGGAAATGCCCGCCTTGCTGGCCTCGAGACAAGTCTCGGAATGACAGGTTTGGATTACAATGTGAGTAGAAGAAAAGCCTGACTTCTGGGCACATCAAAAACTAATGTTGAATGGTAGATTGCTTTGGCTATCTTCTTCCCCTTCTACGTCTTGGCTGAGATCCCGTCCAACATGATGATGAAGCGTACTCGTCCCGCACTTTGGATCCCCTTCATCATGGTTGTGTGGGGTATCTGCACCACTCTTCTTGGTGTTGTAAAGAACTACCACGGTCTGCTCGCTGCTCGTGCCGCTCTCGGTCTCGCTGAGGGTGGTCTGTTCCCTGGTGTCACCTTCTGTAAGTGTTGGCTTCCATCACCATCAAAGATCACATACTGACTGCTATCAAGACATCACCATGTGGTACCGTCGTCACGAGTGTGGTCTTCGCATGGCCATTTTCTTCTCCGCTGCCACCGCCGCTGGTGCCTTTGGTGGTCTTCTTGCCCGCGGTATCATCGAGATGGAAGGCTTGGGCGGTCTTCCCGGCTGGGCATGGATCTTCATCCTTGAAGGTCTCCTTACCTTCATCGTCGCCATTGTTGCTTTCTTCTACATGAACGACTACCCTCAGACTGCCAAGTTCCTCAACGAGACTGAGAAGAAGGAAATCTCACGCCGTCTGGAAGAGGACCGTAGCTCGCTTGCAGATGAGTACGGCACCAAGTACTTCATGCACGCCATCAAGGACTGGAAGATCTGGGTCCACATGTTCATCACTTTTGGCATCTACACCCCTCTTTACAGTTTCTCTCTCTTCCTGCCAACCATTGTCAAGACTCTCGGCTACAGCAACGAGAAGGCCCAGCTTATGAGTGTTCCTCCTTATATCGTTGCTTGCTTCTGCTGCATCACTGGTGGATACTTTGCCGACAAGCTGCGCACACGCGGTATCTTCATGATTGGCTTCACCCTCACTGCCATGCTTGGTGTCATCCTCCAGGTCAGTTCTGATAACGCCAATGTCAAGTACGCTGGTGTCTTCCTCTTCGCCTGCGGCATCTACCCCAACGTTCCCCAAGGTGTCGCCTGGAACGGCAACAACATCGGTGGTTCCACCAAGCGTGGTGTCGGTATCGCCATGCACGTCGGTTTCGGTAACCTCGGTGGTATCCTCGCCTCTTTCGTCTACCTCAAGACGGACGCGCCCAAGTTCCACACTGGCCATTTTATCCTTCTCGGCTTGATGGCCATGTCGTGTGTCCTCCAGATCCTCATGACCATCTACCTCCGCCGCGAGAATGCTCGCAGAGATGCAGAGTACAAGCGTCCCGAGGAGTACACCACCGCTGAGAAGGAGCTTGAGCGCGAGCGTGGCGACAATGCCAGTTTCTTCCGTTACACTGTTTAGGATACCCCCACATAAACTGAGCGTTTGGCTTTGGATAATAGGTACTGGCACGAATATGTATGACTCTCTTTTTCTCACTCAATTTGTAGACTTCTCATCTTGTGATAGACGAAGATTAATCTGCAATTAAACACTTCCTTCCCGTGTGCAAACGCTTGTTATAATGTAGCTATATAAATGCATAGTACTTTCTAAGTTAGAAGTATAGCTATAGAGATACTTTAAAACTAAGTCTCTCTATAGACATTAGTTATTTCTAGAAGGTATTATATATCTCTATAGCTTAGGATATTATCTTCTACTACTATATAAGAGCGGTTAATTATAGGATTATATTAGCCTTTTATATATAGGGAGGTTCTAAAACTATATAACTCCCTTATTATAGTCGTGCCTAGCTCTTCTTTCTAATTAAGCCTACCTTATTCTTTAGATATATCTACCTTATCTATAAGGTTATACCTAACTCTTTCTTTAAGTAAGGCCCGCCCCTCTCTTTAGGTAAGTCTACTATTAGAGACTAATGTAAAGAGTTAGCTTATAGTATATATATTATCTCTAATATTATTAAGTTATAAATTTAACTTCCTACTTATTTATATTATATTAGTAACCTATAGCTCCTTTATAAAGATAATAAGTATTTAAAAAGGGTTATCGACGTAATTACCTTCTTAGCTATAATTAATAGGGCTATTTCTATATAGTATATTAAATAGTATAGTAGTAGTATAATCTCTACTACTATAAAAGGCTAGAGTGCCATCTATTATATTAGATATATAGTCTTTTAATAAGTATTCTTTAGATAGTAATAAAATATATAGAGTTTTAATTAATAAGATAGAAAAAAAAAATGTAACACTATAAAAATCGACCCCTCTAGAACTACCCTAAATAAGGCGGCCCTATTTTATAATAGTCTAACGACCTAAATAATATCCCTCTTAGACCTTACTACTATATAGTAAGCATAAAAGGGAAGGGAGAAAGAGGTAGCTAACCCTCTTTTACTTTCTCTTAAGGCGCTAAGAAGGTCTATAAGGTAGATATAACTACTAAAGAAGAAATAGAAGTATACTATAAATGGCTCTAAGACTATAGTAGTATTAGTAAAGCCTAGGTAAGCCTACCTAATCTACTATTATCTATTCTAGAGGACGTAAAAACTCTAATTACTAAAGCCTAGAACGCTAAGGAAAAATAATATTGATAGCTTCTCTAAGAAGCTATAAAACTTATAGAAGGTTAAAAAATAAGAACTAGAAATAATACTATATAGGCTAACCTCCTAGGCGCCTTTTAGACTATCTAAAAATACTAGTAAAGTACTATCCTAACTCCTTTACTATCCCTTAAGCTCTAGAAGTTATAGGCATAAATTATAGTACCTACCTACCTACTCTTAAAGACTCTACCCCTTACTACTTCTAAAGTTACTATTAGGATTAAAAACGTAAAAGATAGAAGCGATATTATAGACCTCTTATATACTATAGTTATCTAAAAGATATAAGTAAGTAAAATTAATAGTAGAAAGAATATAATCGCTATAAAGAGACTTTCTAGTAGTAATCTATATCTTTCCCTAAACGACCTAGTAGTATAAGAGAAGCTTAAGAAATCGTAGAACTAAGGGAGAGCTCTAGGTATATTAGTAAGCGTTATAGTAAGACTTTTTCCTATAATAGTATATAGAGTCTAAATTAAAAGCATTAATACTAAGGACCTAGAAACCCTAAAGAAGCTTAAATAATAATACTAGCTCCTATACTTAGGAGTAAGAATAGCTAGAGTTACTTAGCTCTATAAGAACTAGCTAGAAAGAAAGACCTAGTCTTCTCTAGTTATCTACCTTTATAAGCTAGAGATAGCTAATAAGGTTCTTAAACGTAGAATCCTTATAGAATATAAACACCTTACTACTAAATACTATAATACTACCTATTAGATTAAATAATGCCTAAGATATTAGGCCTATAGATATATTAGCACCTACTATAGTAGGTAGGTAAGATATACTAGATATGCTAGAAACTATAATACCTAGGAGTATAATAATATAATAGTAAAGAAGTATATAAACTATAGTAAGAGCTACTAGGCTTAGAGTAGTAAGTATAGTATTAGAAGAGTAGCTAAGGAAAGAGTAGCCCTTATAAGGGCCTAATCTCTAATATAATATAAGACTACTAGTAATACCTAACCTACTATTTAGGCTAATAGTTACTAAGAGAACGAATACTAGATTACTAAGTATAGGTATAGAAAGAGATAGAAGTTAGACTACTAGGCTAAGAGACTAGTTAGTAGACTAAGGAAAATAGATGCTCTAATCCTCTCTTTCTAGAGAACTCTCCTTTTAATATAATCCTAATAGACTATAACCTAGGAAGCTATAGAGATCGAAGACCTATAGGATACCTTAGCTAACGTATTATAATAGGGACTATACTAATTCTTAATATCCTATAGTATAATATAAATAATAGCCTATACGTCTAATAAGCGTTTCTATCTTAGAGAATTTTACTTAGAGACCCTCTTATATTTATCTAGGAACTCTAGATTAACCCCTAAAATCGGTCCTCTAAAACTAACCCTTAATACTACCTAGTAATCCCTAGTAATAACCTAAGGGTCTATATATATATTAGTAAGTACCTCCCTATTAAGTTATAGATAGTAGAGCTTTACTCTAGGTACCTTATATCTATTTAACTCTAAGTAGAGGGAGAATATATTAAATTCTATAACTACTATAGCCTACTAACGCCTACTATAAGTAATAACCTAGGAGTAATAAACTTACTCTCTATACTTCTTTAGGAACTAGGGCCTTACGCCCTTCTAAGGGATTTTAATCTCTACTACCCTATATAGAGAGGAATTACTATACTATAATAATACTAGGTAGCTAACTACCTTATTAAACTTATAAAGGCTAAAGGTCTTAGCCTTACGCTTCTAATAGAAACTATAATAAGGGAGGCTAGAAAGAGCGTATTAATACTTAACCTTATCTTTACGTTAGAATAGACCTAGGAGAGGACTTAGAGCTATAGAGTCGATAAGACTATTAATATAGGCTCTAACTACTAGCTAATATAAATAGCCCTAGATCTAGAGCTATCCCTAGCCTCTTTACTAGTAAGCTAGCCTTAATAGAAGAGAGTAAAGTAGCCTAAAGTAAGGGAATAGCTCTAAGCTAGTCTAGTATTACTAGAATATAGGCCCCTTAGCTTAGAATAAGATATTAATAGAGCCGCCGCCTAGATTATCTATATTATAGCGTTAGTAGTAAACGCTACTATCCTAAAGGTACGACTATTAAGGTAAGCTTAACTAACCTAGACCTAAGACTATAATAAGGTAACTAATTATATAAGGCGCCTAAAGAGAATCTAGTCTAACTTAGGGCTAGAGGCTAACTATATCGCTTACTAAATAGTAAATAACGTAAAAAAGAAATAAATTAGGAGAGATAATAGAGCTAGCTAGCGTAGGATAGTATTATAAGCTATAGAGGACGATTCTAGAGTCTAGCAGCTTATATAATAGGCTATATATAGGGCGAACTAGATTATACTACTACTATAGTTTCCTTCCTTATAAGATATAGATAGTATACTCTAGGAATCTTATAAGGCTAAGGCTAGGATACTATCCTAGAAATTCTTTCCTACTCTAGCGTAGGTAGACCTTTAGGATATATAAGGCTACTTTTACTCTAACCTAGTATACGTCCCTATAATAGTAATAGCTAAGGATATACTAGGAGCACTAAAATGCCTACTAAATAATAAGGCTCTAGGCCTAGATAGCATTATAAATAGATTCCTAAAAGAATATAAGGACGTACTAGTAGAACCGCTAGTATATATATTTAATGCCTACCTAGCGAACGTATACTACCTACTAGCATTTAAGGAATTAGTTATAGTAGTACTATAAAAGCCCTAAAAGGACTTATACTATAAGGCTAGAGCTTACTAACTAATTACTTTACTTAATACTACTACTAAGGTTCTTAAATAGATTATAGCATATAGGATATTAATAGCTACTAAAATAAACTCTCTACTTTTAGATATATAAATAGGAGCCTATTAGGGTAGATCTATAGAGATAGCCCTAAAGCTCCTTACTAAGTAGGTCTAGACTATATAGGTAGTAAACCCTAGGGTTATAGTATTAATACTCTACCTAGATATAGCTAGCGCATATAACGTAGTCTTATATAAAGGCTAGTATATAATCTAAGGAAAGTAAGGCTACTAGTATAGGTAGTAGGCTTTACCTAGTTATTTATAAAAGACTACTCTATAGAGCTACTCTTTAATAGAAAGAAGGTACTAAAATAAAATACCTAGACTAGTATCCTATAAGGCTTACTACTCTCCCTAATCCTATTCCTATTCTTTATAGTAGACCTCCTATATACGCTTAACTAGGGAAAGACTACTATAAGTGGTTTTATTAATAGGCCCTATATAAGATCTAGAAATCCTAATAGAATAGATATATATATAAAGTCCCTAGAAGTATAAGTAAGCTAATTACTAAGGACACTATATAGGATAAGGCCTTATATAAGATTAGGAATAG